>VRLP01006289.1:0-29633 GCA_009660295.1 Lophius piscatorius
ATATATATATATATATATATATATATATATATATATATATATATTTATATATATATATATATATATATATATATATAAATATATATATAAATATATATTTATTTATTTATTTATATATATATATATATATTTATATATATATATATATTTATATATATATATTTTTTTTTTTACTTATAGATGATTTAGATTATTTCGTGCAGAAATTGGCTTGAAAGTCACTTTAGATGACTTTTGAAAATAAAATTAAGTACAGAAATAAACCCAATAGTGTAGGTTCTGATAATAGCATTTTGTGTCATTTTGCTCCATTAAATCATATTTATAAAGGGTTTATGTGAGGGTTGTAGGATCAAATCATTCAGTACTGAATTCTATTGTTTTAATTGAAATTATAATTATCCTGTGTTTACGCTATTAAATAAAAAACATAGTCATATACGTTATAATAATAATAGTAATAATAATGGTGTTATATTGAATAGAGTGACACAACAACAAAAGAGGAAGTTGCAGAAACTATTGTACTATTGCAACTATTGTTCCATGAAAAGCTTATACCCTTGCAATTTTTAAACCCCTAAAATAAATGTATTGTAACTTCGTATTTGTGGACACATTGTGGACAAAATGTTCCTTTGACAAGTAACATTTTTCCATTTGTGTTTTGCAGAATGTTCCTCAAGTGGATGCAGAGGGCTTCTGTATCAGACCAGAAGCAAACGAAAACGATATCCTTTTCATTTGCCTCGATGCATTTCACACTGTCGAGCTCAGACATGACGGGTCATTTAACGTTTGTTCTCCCGCCTAAAATAGAAATGTAGAAAACCTTTCTTTCTCCTATCCATTTACTCTGTGTCAGTATTTGTTTTCTCCTTAACTCTTTTTTTCCTCACATGCCAAAGAGAATTCCTTCTATTCGTCCAGCGACTCAGAGGATGAGGATGAGCCCAGGAAGTTCCATGTAGAAATCAAACCTGTTAAACCAAACAACGGCACACATCAGAACCAAGCCACCATTGACGAGCTCAAAGCCTCCATTGTAAACATCATCTTGTCACCCTCAACCTCGGTACGGCCTCATGACACGCTTAAAACACACCAAATAAATAAATGAGAGTGAAATAAATACAAATAGGAAACTAAAAATCCCAAATACAAACCTGTTGCTGTCCCCTGCTCAGCAGATGTTCGGTCTGCTTGTGCAACACTAGAGGGCATCAGGAGAATATCCATCCAAAGCCTGAGCTGACTGGAGCTGTTGCCTTTTTACCATATTATCCCTCTGGTAGATTGGCCATAAGGCCTCTCTCCTGAAGCTTATTTTATTTACCTTGGAAAGCCTTATGTTAAGGCTAATTTCTTATGTCATATTGGTTTCTTGTTCAGTCAGGTTTCTGATTGCACACATTTCATGTTTTGTTTTTACTTTGAGTTTAGTTTCATGTCAAACAACTTTTTTTTTTTTTTTTGAAGAAGAAAAATATCAAGAAATCAGAAACAATAATTTCTGACTTAAGTATCTGATGTTGTTGGCCTTTAGTAGGCACACGCACACACACACATACACACACACGCTCTCACACACACTTACACACTGCCCTCCTTGTAGGCACTTAAGGGAAAGCTTTGCGGCAGTAGCTGGGCAACACGCACGCACAGAGAAACCAGTCTGATCTGTGACCTCAGTCATGGAGCCCTTCATTCAGTTCCGTGTCCCACACCATCACTCAATCTCTGAATCACTCCCCACTACTCTATGAAAATAGCCACCGCCATTAAAATTTCAAACCACTACTTCTTGTGTGCAAACATGCACCGTGTGCTCACTGAGCTGCTGCTGTTCCTAATGTTGTTGTGGAGCGGCTGAGAGGGCACGCTCACTGTCGCGAAGGGGGTCTAGCGGGTTTCACCCGTCACACTCTCCCGTAAAACGGATGTCACGGCATGCTCTGGCCAGCTCCCTCCCTCAGCCTCTCCCATCCTCGGCGCTCACCGCTGTCTTTCTTACATCACTCTGCTTTTTTCTCATCTCTTTTTTTGCTTTCAATTTTCCAGCTTTATTGCTGCCCACTTGCTTCAGACAGGACTCTGTTGTGGTTATTTATGAATACATACAACGATATAACGGCTTGGTTTCCAAGTTTTTAACAAAGGTTTCTTTTTTTCACAACCATTTACAGTAAATGACAAAGATAAGTTAATAGAGGTTGTTGTTTTTTTTTTAAGTAATTGTAACAAGATTCAGAAGGAAGGATTCTCTCTTTGAAATCTTTGTTTAGTTCAGTTTGGTGGTCAAGACTCAAACTTTCTCAACCTTAAAGTAAAGAAAGTAAAAAAAAAAAAAAGCACACGTTTGGTTGCAATGAATCTGATTTATTGCCCGATTTGTAAATGTGTGATTACTTTTGTCTTACTTTCTGTGTGTTAACTTATCCTTTTCCAACTTAATATTTACAGAAAAAGTTCTGGATTAAAGCTTAAACATACATCCAAGGTGATGCCGAGCATTGCGTCATCTGGTGTGAATTATTGAGAGATTTTCTTTGACTTTTTTCCCCCCTCTGTGCTCATTTTTCTGTCTTTTTCATTTCTCCTCCTGTTCAGTTCCTCTGCGGTGTTCCCTTTATTGAAATAGCTATAGAAGTCGTGTGTGTGTGTGTGTGGCCAGCAAGAGCCGTAATTGAACCCATTTGCCGCTTAGCGCCTGTGGGACTAAACCCCGGCCTCACAGCTCTACAGTGGTTAAATGCTTTTGCTATGTTCCTTAAACCCATTTTGTTTCTCTTTCTCCCCTCCTCCCTCCCTTGACAACCCTTCCAATGTTTCTCCTTGCTCGAATAAATTCTTTATTGAAATTGATGCTCTAAGTTTCCACTGGGTTGTTGACCCTCAGGAGTGTATCTTACATATCTTGTTTTACGCAGCATGAAACGGCAGATTTATGCACTGAAAAGGAAAAAAAACAGCTCTGCAAAGGAAGTTGGTGAAGTGTCGGGGGCACGTTCTCTCTGTTGTCCCGGACTGATCGCTGATTCCATGCATGGTTTTTGCGCTGCTGAATTTTTCACCCTAGGTTTAACGTCTGGTATGTGTGAGTGGAGAGTAGTCCTTTGATTTACTGTCTTCAACTCTGAAATGGAAAATTCCCATGGCCACTGGGAATAATTAATAATTCAACTTTCCTCTTTTCATTTTGGATTATGTTTCAAATATTACATATTGGTTACTCACTGCTATCAAGAAGGTTACAATCCATTAGGTATGAAATATTGACTGTATAGGTGGAAGTCGAGAAGACTGTTGGACTGCTTTGTCTTCTCTATGGAGAATAAGGATTATGGCTTAGAGGTTTTGTATTATTTGAGATATTTATGCAATAATTTGAGGCCAGTTCTGACAAGTGAACGTTGAAAATTCATGGTGGATCTCATACATCTTTGGTTAATTAATGTCTCCCTTTGTTTTCAGGGACAGATGCGGAGGAATCAGTCCAGTGAGTATTTGCCATCTGACCTCTCGTTGGCTGTGTTTGACTGTGAAAGGTTGTCCACAGTGCGATTTCTCAGCTATATTTTTCTTGGCACGGCTTGTTTTTAAAGAGGTTGTCTTTAAAAAGGAAAACCCAGAAACTTACCCAAAACCAACAAGTCCTGAGAAAAAGTAAATAACTGTGCCTTTCTGTAAATGTGAGCTTGAGTGATATTTTCCTCCCGCGCTACTAGGAAGATTAATTGCTTGATTGGCTGTTTTTATTTTGACATGTCAAAAATGATCATTTCCATTGTGCAACCTGGCACAGTTTGTCCAAGAGAAGTTTTCTGTGTGGTACATTTTTCACCCAAGTCACAAACATATTACAGTGACAATTAAGCCCCAAATCAAATACACTTATTTTTTTCTCTTCATTGTCGTTCTCGTTATCCCTCCTCAATGTTTTGGTGGGAGCTGCCATGTTTTGGATTTATAGGCTATAGAGGTGTTTGATGTTCTGTTGAATATAATGACAGTGGCCAGAAAATGAGTTTTTCTTCAAAGCATAAAGAAAATATGTATATAAACCTAGAAATAAGTCATTTGGTATTGACACGACCATAAATATATGTGCAGACAGTGAGCTAGCTAACACTACAGTTCTCCTATACTATAATGTTGTCTACAGACTGATGTTACTTTCCCATCGCTTTTACTTTTGAAAATGAGGGAGTAAAAGTAAAAAGTTGTGGAAAAAATGTACACTGTAGTACCAATAGCTATAAGCTTTAATGAAGTAGAGTAACAACGTTTTTTTCTGCATCAGTATTCGTCACCTCCGCCCAGATAGAGGGTTTCACAATAAAAACAGCATTCGATCAGGAAATAAAAAATATTTTTTAATTCTTCAGAGAGCCACAGGGAGCAAGAGGTTTCACATTTACAATTTCATCCTACCAGGGTGTCAATAAATAGTGCTACAGGTAAGGTCCCATATGTTGATTTTAGGGTGATCTATATCTGTATTCCATTTGTCACGACTCATGAAGTCTAAATAGAGGCGTGAAAAGACTTTAAGTGAATGTTTATTCTTAAAGTAGCTCTCTCAAGCTCATACTTCAGTAATCGATAATGCTGTAATACTCAGCTGAAATGGTGACAGAAGTGACATCAGTTTACACACAATAATGGAGTAAGGCATGTATGCTTTACACATATTTAGGGGTCACAGCAGTATCGGCATTAAGCTCTAGAGCTGGAGGTCCTGGTGAGTATGTTTCAATACAGTAGTAAGCCTAAACCCTGCCTTCCCCTGGATGTATCCACCACAGCCCTCACCTCTGTCCCCTCTGTTGAGAGTTCAGAGGTGAAGGTTGTCGGCTTACACAAGCTAACGTCCCTGACTCGGTGTTCTCTCACTGCAAGCTTTCAATTTTTCTATGCATTTATTGTTTATTTATTTTATCTGCTTACCTCCAGTGCTGCTTCTACTTTCATAAATTAATCTGACTTATTGTAACACTTTATTACAGGGGACAAAATAAGAAATGAAAAAAACCCAACAACACTCATTCCCCTGTTTTAAAGTGTTACCATAACAGTACTTTGGGAAGATATTGACTCAAGGAAGAAATAATAAAAAATCTACAATCCAACCTGAACTTGGTAGATGGTGGTTCTCGCTCGCTGACTCAAAACCTCAGTTTGTGTTTCTGGTTTATGGTGTGATGTCATTTAAACACAGCTTTTGGAAAATGTTTTCAAATACGAGCCGGATGAAAACTTCTAGTGTTGGTTTTTTTATTTTATCCTCGAGTTGCTCTGAAAGTCTATTTGCTGTCATCACTCAGTGAACGCCTGTGGTTCCTAATGTTGTTTGTTTTTCTCTCACTGTAGGTGATGAACTGGCAAAAGCCAGAGTGCCAACATCATTCGAGTATGTATGAGAGTGCTCATGACTGCCACCACTTTCATGTTTACAGTATCCATGCTTCGGCTAATTGTTTGATTTGGATGCGTGTGTGCATATTTTCAGCCCTGAAGGAAAACATTTGGCTTGACATGTAATAAAGTTGGGGTTGACTCGCCTCCTTCTCTCTCTTCTGGCAGACTGGCCAATAACGACCTTCTGTCTTTGGACCCATTCAGCCCGACTCTTGCAGTAGGCTCCTCTTATCCCACGTCCACATCAACAGGTGAATTTGTTGTTGTCTTCCTCACTCCTGTCCTGAACCATTTTTCCAGAGTAACAGGGAGCATTATCCTGCTTAAAGAGGCCACTGCCTTTAAGAATACCATTTCTGTGAAGGGGTGATGTGGCTCTGCAACAACGTTTAATTAGTTGCTGTATAACAAAGTAACATCCACGTGAATGGCAGGACCTAAGGTTTCCCAGAAGAACATTGCCCACGTTTTTGAACTGCCTTTCCCAACTTGGTCTAGTTATGATGCGGACATGGACTTTGTAGGTGCTTTTATCAGTGGACAGGGGTCAGCATGGGCTCTGTGTGGCTAGTCTGTGGCAACGCAGCCCCATGAACAGCAAGCTGAGGGGCACCTTGTTTTCTGACCTCTTTCTGTCAGATTCAGCATTAACCTTTTCAGCATATTGTGCTAAAGTAGGTGTTTTGTGTGCGTGACCCTATTGCCGGTTCAAAATTTTGCCCTTAGAACCCCCTACAAAGTAATAGTGATAGGTAATAGTACTCCCTTAGAACACTTTAGTAGGCAATAACCACTGCTAATCAATAACAGCCAACAAGACCTGCGGTTCTGGAGAGGCTCTTTCTAGAAATAACAATTTGGTCCAAACACCATAGTACTGAGATAATCAATGACATTCATATCATTTGTCAGTGGTTATAATGTTATAGTTGATTGTTAAGGTTGTGCATGTAGCACAGATAACATGCGCTTATCTTTTTACTGTGCGGTTGAACATTTCATTCATTATATAAATTTTCCCTCGGAATAGCATTTTCACACAACAGCAGTAGGCGAGCCCGAATATCTTGCTGAGAAGTTGAGGGTGGTCAGCCTGTCGCCTGCAGCTCCTCATCTAACAGCTCATTGTGGCTGCTCCTTCTTGTTCCATTACTCCCTTGCAGAAACAGAAAATGATCCGAGCAGCTGTCATGATTTGTGGACGCGTTTTTTGACAAACGATCACGGTGACGACAAACATACTGTTTCGCCAGCTGAACACGTTTAACGTATATCAGCAGCTGCAGGAAACGTTGGGTTTAGATTAGCAGTAACTAAACACTGTTTAAACACAAAAACAGTTCTGCCTGATAGCAGTAATGTAGAATTCCACTGGATTACGTGCAGCCATTGTTTTTCCTGTGAATCTCTGTTGCATTGCCAGGTAGTCTGAATGAAGGGCACTATAAAAACTACTATATAAGGAAATGTAATTTCAGAATATGAATATATTGAATGACAATTAAAAAAATTTCAACCATAGATGGTATCAAAATGTAAAATGTGAAGCATTCTGGTTTTTACTCACTGTGTTGTGTCAGGGATCCAGTCCTTTATTGCACTCTCTTTCTTGATCTCATCATCTCTCTCTGTGCTCTCTGTAGTCACTCTCCTCTTTTTTTCGGAGATCCTCAGTTGGAAGCCTATCCTCTTAAGGTTGTCCCAGATGAAGCAACTGATCCCTAAGATCAACAGAATATTTGACTTAATGAAATGAAAATGTCAGATTTTGTCTACTCCAGTGTGAATTTAGAGTTATTTTACTATTTTGGTCCAGCTTTCTACCCTTTTCGAGTTGTAGTTAGTTATAGTAAGCCATCAATGTTTCACTTTTTCCTTCACATAAATCTTCTACAGCAGTTGTTTTAAAGACTCTGAAACACGCACTGTTGATGGTTTGATTCTCATGGCTTTGTGCGCCTTACACCAGTGTTTAAACAGAGTGACATTAGCGCTGACCCATCCCCTAGGTTAAGTGTAATCCACAGTTAATTGGCACCTAGTGGAGGTCAGATGGTTGGCTCTAAAGCCTCCTGCCACGTATGTTGTCAAACAGTGTCTCGTTAGTGTCATAGGTCTCAGCTTAAAAATCAAAAGAGCATCAGAGTGCCCTGATGAGTATATGGTGATGGGAATTAAGTCCCTGTTGTATACAGTGTGGCAGTATTGGAAGCCCCCAACACACACATGAAACATTATACAATTCTAGTCTCTGAGGTATCAAAAACCTGAAACTCATAGAAAGCGATTAGTCTAAAGATTTTTCCACGCGAAAAATGTTTATTTTGTGTTCCTTTTTATTTTTATTGTACATTTTCATCTGTTTACCATATAATTCTTTTATTCAGTTTTTTTTTTTATCTCAGTGCTGCTGTTTGTGTTTAATTTCCTCGATGTTTTCATGTTTTGATTTATTTATGATGACTGTGAACTTCTCTTGCTAGACCTTGCCTCTATCTTCCTTTCAATCCCTCCATCTCCATCTCCATCTTTTCTGGAGAACGATTCAGACGTCTCTCTCCCAGTGGCATCAGGTAAAATGTGTGTTACTGGAGGAAATTGAGCATCACTCTCTCTTTCAGGATTTAAAATTCTCTCCATTTTGCCAAAACCTCAACCTTCTTGTTCATGAGTTGCTTAACCTCCTTCAGATGACACCATAACCCGTCCTTACTCATACTGGGTTTGAAACAATTAAAGGTGCCAAACACCAAGTACAGACATAAACACGCAGATGTGTTTCAAATTGGGATGCACAGATTTTGCTTTTAGTCAAACAAAGTACGAGTACTAATGTTGAAGTCTCCTGGATACTGATATGAGTACTCCGTATTAACGTTGCAGTTAACCTTCAAAACATGTTTTATGGTCATCAGATGTTACTTTGAAGCTGAAGTCTGAAATTACGTGAAGCGTTTTTAAGTGAGTTTATGTTTAGGAAAAGGCTTTGTGATTTTTTTTTTTCTCTGTTTGCTCACATTAAACTATGATAGAAGTTATTTCCAGTAGCAGGGGCATCTGTGCTTGGACACAAATGTAATATTTTGGAGCATGGCAATAGTGCCAATACTGCAACCAGTACTTATTGTAATATACAACCAACAGGAATCCAGCAAGCAGTCCTATTAAAGTATTTTTAATAACAACAATACTAATAATTAAAATCCAATTTATTTATTGGGCACTTTTCAAAATACTCACAGTTGCTTTATAGGCAAAAGGAAACATGTTAAAACAAGCATCAATATCATATATTTCTATATGTTGTTACATGTTGTTCTAGTGATGATTTTTGTTTCTTATTTATTATTATATCCTTGATTTTTTTACCAGGTAAAGTCGTTTTTGAGATTAAAATAGAGACACCTTCTCTTTCCCAAGATTGACCTATTCAAGAGAGCAGCATAGAAATTGGTACAACAATAAACATAGTACTATATATATATATATATATATATATATATATATATATATATATATATATTTTACAGGTATATTTCACACAAGACAAACAAATGAATACAGAGAATTAAAGACTAATGAAATCAAATCCAAAAAGATTGCAGTGCTTTTTTAGTGATGGGATGTTGTTTGCTGCTGGTTGGCTGCTTTTGTATTGTCATTGGGTTGTCTCCCTTCATTTTGTGTCCTGTTTATTGCCTTTTTCAATCATACCCCCTTCAGCTGAGAAGGTACGACAACCGGAGCGAACTCCCCCCCTGGTGGAGAGCCACCTATCCAAAGATGTCTCCTCGATGTCCTCATCCAATCCTTCTCCATGGGAATCCCCGGAAAACCCTTTCCAAGTACACAAACCAGCACCTGCGAGGGCCCAGAGTGCCCCCATCACCCTGCCAACTGAACAGCTCGACCCCACCAAAAGTCCAGCAGCCACCAGCCCACCAAAGAGTGTTGACGCTTTATCCTCCGTTTCCTGGTCCCAGAGCCAGTGGATCGCCTTCAGTGATAATTTTGCCCCACGTCTCTGTCAGGGCTCAGGTTCAGCTGCAATGGAGCTCCACAGACTTCAGTCCGAATTAGGCGGGTCAAGTTACTTCCTCTCTGATGAATCTGCTGACGCCTGCTACAAAACAGCAGATAGCAGAGAGGACAGCAACTCCGGTTTCTCTGATGTCTTTTCTGGGATCAGAGATGCATCAACGGCAGCAGATCCATCAAACAAAACATTCAGTGGTAACATTATTACTGAGGCTACAGCTTTGTGTCGTATGCCTGAAGCCTGAAGTTTCAGTTCTATGTTTTGTTGTATTTTAACGGTATGTTGTGCATTTGTTTCTTGTTTGAAGTTGGGGATTTTGCATTTATCGTTTGCCATTTGGTGTTTGTTCATTATTTTAATTCACATGTGTTTTATAACTACTCGCCAGTTTTGCAAGATGTTTGTCTTTGTGTTTCCTTTGTGTAATACATTATTGGAATGTTTTTTGTATGTTTGCTAGTATGGCTTTCAATAAGAGGTCTTGATGCATGATGGTTTTGCATCTACTTGAAAGAAGCACAGCTGCATCACCTGTACATGTTTGTAACTCATTCTTAAACTGTTTAATTGCCACTAACCAGTGAACTTGCTTCTCTATGTAGTGCCCGTTCCAAACCGACCTACAACCCCATTGTCAGCTGGAACTCTGGTGCCCCCACCACGACCCTCTTCCAGGCCCAAACTGCCCACTGGTAAACTCACAGGGATCAATGAGATTGTGAGTAATTATCCCGATGCGTGAAACACAACATTGATTGCTATTAGCTTCACGTTACGGTGTTGTAATACCTTTACATATGATGGCTGCCATCATTCAGGTGCGGCCTTTCAGCCCACCCAAGACATTTAACGCAAGCCCTCCACCTCCTGCTGCACCGCTCGCCCGGGCGGAGAGCTCCTCTTCTTTGTCCTCAAATGCATCACTCAGTGCTGGCAACACCCCCACTGTTGGTAAGCGTCATTAGCTTCCTCCATTTATACAGAATCTCCCATTTCTTTGACCGTTTCCTCTCCCTTTTCTTCAGCTTACCACATAGCTTTTGTCTCTACAACACAAAGTGCTGTTTCCCTTATCTCCCTCATATCATCCACTCTTTCCTTCCCTGACTCCTCTTCTCACAGGAGCTGAGCAAACCTTTGCTCCCTCCCTGTCCTCTCCAGACCCAGACCTGCTATCCCTCTCTCCTTTCTCTCTACAAAGGCTAAGTGAGTCTGCCTTTCCAAATTCATTTTCATTTCATGAAAGGATACTCCTTTCCTTGGTTTGACTTATACTATAATAAAAAAGCTGTCATTATGGGGCTCACCTGCCACCAATACGCATTTAGGAAAAAGGCTTATAAGAATCTGGTCTCCACACATTTGTGCTCGCTGGGTTTGTTTACATCCTCCTTTCTTCTTTTAATTTGGCATAAAGAGGACGATGTGTTCATAGCAAAGCTGCCAACCTTTGAGAAGCGGTGTGAAACACCAGCAGGTATAGTTGAAGTTCATCTAAGAGGACCCTCCTCTGTATTTAACTAAAACTAACACCAGTCTGATGAACTGGCTGGATGGACACCAGGGATACCTTGCTTTGCAGTGATTGCATGCCTCTTGCTTGTGTTCAGTTTTTTCCCCATTGCTTTAAAGTTAACAGCATCAACTGTTAACATTGTAAAAATCTGATTGTTAAAGTAATGGTTTGCTTAAGTGTTAAACTGCTGTCTGGAGTCGTTCTGCCTGTTTAATAGGTCTGGATTTAGAGTTAAGCAACTTAAAAAAAACATAAATAAGAAGAATAACAGTATTAACTGATTTGCAGTGTTTCAATGAGTGATTTTATGAACAGCACGAGTATTGTTAATGATGTATTTTTGCATGATCAAACATTTCTTATGTCCGAAGTGAGATTTGGATCCCACAGAAAGTCCAGAATTTGTATTTATTGTTTTAAAATTTCTGCCTTTGTCATTCTCAGGGACATCTCGAGGTCCCAGCCCTGTGTCCCTGGCATCCACAGATGCTTTGCCCATTGCAGTGGCCTTCACAGAGTCGGTTAATGCTTACTTCAAAGGAGCTGATCCCACTAAGTGAGTCTCACATGATCCCTTGCTGCTCAAAGGCACCAACTTGAAAGGGCAAGCATGCACATTTTTGTCCATATATAAACTTTAACTAAAATATGTATTTGAGTTAAACAGTTTACAATGTTATCCTTGTCCTTACCTTGATGAGCTCAGTGGGCCTTGGTTAAGCTTTTTGCAGAGTGTATCACCGTCTCGCTCTGCATGTGTGGAATGTTTTGCGTTAGTTTGACACCATTCTTTCAGAGTGGATAACCTACAGGGGGCTGATTATAGTTTGGGGCAGAGTTAAACATACAGCCTTTTATTGGTTAACTGCTGCTAAATTGCAGCAGTGCAAAAGGCTTATTTTTGCAAGGATTAGCAAATGGAACATTTCTTAAGCAATGCAGGTTGAGACCCACTGTGGGCGGGCACCACAACTGCATAGGCTGACCGCAATTGAAGACTCATCTCGCCCTGAAACTTGTCCAGAAACTGGATCTCTGTAATAGGCTATGCAAGCATGCTGTTGTATATTAAAAAATGCATATATGTTACCTCAGATCTAAAGCTAATGATTTCATTATATACACTGAAATTGTTGTCGGGAAAAAAGCAGAAACAGCTTAGTCTAGCTTACTGTTATCAGTTCAACAGTTGACGTGTCTTCTTTAGACCATTTTGGTTGGTACAGAGCACTCAACACTGTGAAAACTCAACAAGGTTTGCAATTTTGGAGATGTAAAACCTAGTTTCTAGCATCCTAATAAACTTTGAAGGCCAAATGTTTAATTACTGCCTAATATATCCCACCCACTGACCATGTCCCATCCACTGACAGGTACCATTCCAATCAAAGAGATTAAAGTTATTCTGACTTCAAATGGTCCTCCATTTATCTGAAGGTCGATGGTTCCATCCCTGGCCACTGCAGTCCACATGTCGAAGTGTCCTTGAGCAAGATACTGAACCCCCAGTTGCTCCCAATGGCTGTTCCATTGGTGTGTGCATGATGGTATGAATGGTTAACGCTCTCAATGAGCATCATCACTGTATGAATGTTTGTGTTAATGGTTGAATGCTGACTCGTGCTGTAAAAGCGCTTTGAGTGGTCGAGCAGACTAGAAAAGCGCTGTATTAGTACTGTCCATTTACCATTTATCAGTGGTTATAATGTTATGGCGGATCAAGCGTATTTGTGTGGTAAACTAGTACCTGCTCAGTGGGAAAATAATCAACTGTTTCCGGGTCAGTCTAATCATGTGCCTCCATTTCACAGGTGCATTGTAAAGATCACAGGTGAGATGACCTTATCGTTCCCCATGGGCATCATCAAGGTGTTCACCAATAACCCCTCCCCGGCCGTGCTCACCTTCAAAATGAAGAACACCAGCAGGTTGGAGCAGATCCTACCCAACCAACAGCTACTATACAGGTGAGATGTCATCAAAAAGCAGCTAAAACACATACCAGTGCATTTCTGAATGAAGCTCTCTGTAGGGCTGATGAGTTGATAACATGTCAGTGTGGTGGTTTAAGTGAAAGAGGGGTTTAGACGCGATGATATGAGCGAGGACTAAGGAAATGTAGTCCTGCGTCAGTGAGAGGAAATTCAATTAGTAATCTGACATAAACCTATCATTAAGCTGTCAGGGAAGTATTTTCCACCAGAACTTAACAGGCAGTTTCTCAACAGTCCGTGTCTCTTCTGAAACCCTTCACACCATAAAATAGCAAAGAACGGCAGTCTTGGTATAACAGCTGCTTCTTTCCAATTCAATTTTTTTATTATCACAAGCAAATGTATTTAATGTATGTTTTACCACAGATGTATTTAAATTTTTGACATGCAATAAATGTGTTGGATCTGATCCACAACATTTTAAAAACAAATTTGGTGCATCCAATTAACATATTTTCCTTTCCTTCTCTGGTCTCAGAGGTTATTTTGTAAAATGGGACTGTCGTGTAGAAATAAATGAATCATCTTCTCCATAGGACCCTTTTATAAATCTATTATTTATAATAGGAGAGTTATTATGCATTTTTACTATTGAAAAATCTCATGTCATTATATATAAGAAGCTCATTAACCTGTGTGTTACCCAAAAGCAGCTAATTCATTTCCTTTCCAGAAATTCAAGTGAAATACCATTCCTCTGTATTTTTACATTTCTTGCTCTATTTTTCCATCCATGAAGACCACATGGCTCTACTAATTGAATCAAATGTAATTTGTGATTTAGAAGCTGGTTGGTGGATCATGGTCATTTTCTCTGAGCGATTGGATTATAACACACCACGCTGAGAAGAAAAATGAACAATTGAGCCTCTGATAACTCCTTGTTTGTGTGTTTGTGTTTGTACAGTGATCCTTCCCAAAGTGACTCAAATTCCAAGGACTTCTGGTTCAACATGCAAGCACTGACATCCTACCTCAGAAAAGCCTCAGATCAGAATCCCTCCGCTTCATACTATAATGTGGACATCCTAAAGTACCAGGTCAGTCAACTGAGTGCTTCTTAATGAAACTTTTACAAGTAATAGACAATATGGTTGTTTCTTTCTGGCACAGACTAGTATACGCTTATAGGGTTACTCTTGTATGTACGTCCACATCTCATGAAAAACCACCGTCAGTACTCAATGACAACTCACGACTACATTTAAGGTGCCATAAAAGTGTCTCAATCTCATCATCTTCAATTTATTCTTTTTTACATTTCAGGCACTTTTGAACTTTTGACTTTTCATGTCGGTTTGCTCACATTTACCTATGATGGATTTTTTTTGTTTCCTCCGTTTGACTTCACTGTCCCCAGTTTGCACACCAGTTGGATACTTCATGCCGTCCTGGCAGGCCATTTTTCCGGATCCAGGACAAATATGATATAATAATAATAATGATGACAATGAAAATAATGATAATAATAGGGGCAGCTATAGCTCAATGTGTAGAGCGGCTGTCTCCTAATCGGAAGATTGGAAGGGAGCCGGTTCCAGCCCCGGCTAGTCTACATGTCGTAAGGTCCTTGAGCAAGACCCTGAACCCAATTTGCTGCCCTGGGCCGGAGCTGCCCACTGCTCCCTCAGGGACGGGTCAAAATTCTGAATTTCCATTTTGGGGTTTAACAAAGTCTCTCTCTATCTATTATTATCATTAATAAGGATAACATATTGAAATATAAGATGAAAGAGATAAAATCCTCATAAAAATCCCAGTAATCGTCAGATGGAAGAATTTTTATTCACATCTTTGTTCAACTTTCCAGGAAACTTTGGAAGTTAGTTTTTAATTTTAATCTTTTTTGCAAAAAAACAGATATATGGATTTGCATCAAAGAGAGACAGATTTCTTTTTTTTTTAAAGAGAGAATAAGACTTCTTATATACTTCAAACATGCTCAAATTTGTATAATGGCACCCCCATTCTAATCGTTTAAACTCAAAGCATTTTTCTATAAGGTTGGTTAGTTACACTTTTCTGTTGTGCTCAGGTGCAGTCTGATGGGATCCACTCCACTCCTCTCAACCTGACCGTATACTGGAAATGCACACCGACTACATCAGACCTGCGGGTAGACTACAGATACAACCCAGACTCCATGGACAATCCTGGTCCGCTCACAAACGTGCAGATCTTGGTTCCTGTTGACGGAGGAGTGACCACCATGCAGTCTCTGCCCGGCTCCATCTGGTAAGACGTGATGACATCAGCAGATCCTGAAAACATTTCTTTCTTTAAACAGAAGCGGTGTAAAGGTCTCACTATTTCTTCTTTTAGGAATGCTGAACAGAATAAGTGTCTCTGGAAGTTGAGCGACATCTCAGAAAAGTCTGAAAATGAGGGTAAATTTTTAATTCTTCATTTTTAATTAGATGCAGTTTCATCTAAGTCTAATGTGTATGATGAAGACGAGGGCAGAGGTCTGTTCCCTGAATCAAGCTCATCAAATAAGCCAGCCTGGTTATCAGCATTATTATTATTATAACTTCATTTGGCTCCAACATAGTTTAAATTCAGTTACTGTGGCAACATGTAATGGGTAACTGGCCTGGTCCATGGCAGGCTAACTGTCAGGCTAACTGTCAGGCTAACTGTCAGGCTAACTGTCAGGCTAAGTTTGAGCTGTTCTTTAGAGTTTGCGAAACAGAGATTGAATTAAAAAAGACGTTTCAACCGACTCTCTCCTTTGCTGCTTGATTATTGGAGTTCATTAACCCTAATCAACCAAGCAGTTTATAGAAAATCTTACATTTTATAACTTCAGTCAATGTCTTAATGAAATTCATCTTAATAATCTTTAGTTTATTTAAAGATAAGTGACTGGATATAATAACTATAAATAAATAAATAACTAATTATTGAGACTTGATGTGTTCGGAAAAGAGATGAAGAAGTTACAAACTTAGTCAAACACACAGTGGTGCTCAGGGATGAAAACAGAAAAACATTATATGGGTTTAAAAAAGGTTCTGGGTTCATACAGAAACAATTTAAAAACAATCTAAATAAACACATATCCGCCATATCAATCCCGCAGAAAAAGGCCGACCATGGAGATTATGGTGATCTCCGTTTATCACAGTCTGCTCTGCTTGTTTTTAATAAACTCACCGTCTGCAGCACAAATAAAACCAGATATTCAGCCATTGTTTTGTTGTTGTCCTGTCTGCGCGTGGTTATTAGGGAGAAAACGCAACAAAAGCCATGCATGAAGTGTGGCTGCCATTTCTATTTTTTCAAAACAAATTGCATTTGTCAATTTATATGTAGGCAGAAACAGCCACGTTTCCAAAGGTCACACCCTGGAACTTTTTTGCAACGTCATACTCCAAAATTACTATTATGTAAATGAAAGGTCGAAACGTAATGAGCTTTATAATTCTATGAAAACTTAAGAATACTGTGCACACTTTTACCTAGACTATCTGGTTCTGGTTTGATGACCTAGAGAGTCAGGTGTCACATGTAAATCTTCGCTCCGAACAATTCCCTGGATCCGTTACTGGCAAGTGAGTGTGTTTGTTTGTTTGTGTTTAACACCAGGCGCCGGGTCCCTGAGGGCCAAGTTTGAGCTGTCAAACGGCCCATCAAACCCCTCCACTCTGGCAGTGCAGTTCATGAACGATGGCAGCAACTTGTCAGGAGTGGATATGGAGCTGCAGGGGAGCGGATACAGAGTTTCTCTCAACAAGAAGAGATTCGCCACAGGTGTGTTTGATCATCCATACACTCCTCATTCCAGTACTTGTGACGCATCAACAACTCAAACTACCTCTGTTCATTCTTCAGGACGTTATATGGCTGATTGCTGAGGTGACCCACCACTATGGTTCTGAAAAAAGAAAAAGAAATCTTGCTTCACACAAAAGTTGGCAACTTTCTGAGGCTTCCTGGACCTCCCGGACCCGACTGAACAACGTCAGGCTTCTGGCCGGCAGGCGAGAATCTCACTACAATAAAAACAGCACTGAGTATTGAACACTGTTTAAAAAAAACAATAAGAGAAAAAAAAGAAGATGAGCCTTCAGGAAATTATGTAGATATGAAGTTCAATAATGCTTTCTGATCACTTTTGTACATTCAGAAACAATTTATGGATTAGATGAAAGTCTATATTGCATTTGAAATCATGAAAAAAGAAAAAAAAAGTGCACTAACAATCTTTTTCTGCTTATAAGGAATAGAAGACAAAATCATTTCTGGGTGGAGGAGTAGAGAAGATTTTTCCTCTAAGCAGAGCTGTAAATATTAACATTGAATCTTCTGCGCTGCCTTAACTCTAAAATTTGCTTTATCTTTTCCTTTTCCTCTTGTTCAACGTTGTATTTTTGAACGTGTGCAATGAAAAAATGAAGGTTGAATCTTTCTCACAAATTACTCACACTTGGCACAAGCTTGCTCTATAAAAATATCATTGAAGTGTTTTAAAATTCTTTCAAAAAAAAGAATCTGACCTCAGTGCCTCCTTTTATACTGTGGATCAGTAGGCAACAAAAGAGCGCCCATGTTTTTCTCCAGATTTAAGCTACATGTCTCTCTCTGTGGTAAATGTGTGTTTGTAAGCAATCACCCCTATTTTGTTTTTTTTTAGAATTGTTCCCTTGAACATGACCAGTTATGAATCAATTGTACTTTTTATATATTTTTACACCTTCATTTTTATTCTTCATAAAAAAAAAGTCTCCAAAACAGTAGGTGCTTCCAAAATATCACTGGACATCAACCCAAAATTAACTTGCAGTCTTTTTTTCCCTTTTTTTTTTTTAAACAAATGAAGGCTTCGGATTCCTTCGAATGGAGAAACTCAACTTTTCTACACTAAAGCACAGCTAATAAGAAAAAGCACCAACAACATGCCAGTCGTGTTTTTAACTCCTTTATTTGGATGCTGAAGGGAAAATCTTTCTTTTTTACAACCCAGCTGTCTTCCAGTGAGGAATGAGTCACGTTTGCCTTCCGTGATTGAGTGTGATGATTCTAATCTTTTTCTTCAATGAAATGTTCCTCAGGCGGTCCCGGCGAATGAGCGTGTGCATAAATGGGCCAAATTAACAATGGAGATGCCTTACCACGGATACTTGACAGCGAGTGTGTGGATGGATGTTTTGACCCTGTACTGCCATTTCCCCGTGATAGATCTGTCTCTCTCCAGGTGCATTCTAGGAAAAGCTTCAGCTTGTTGAGTGGGTACAGAAAGTAGCAGCTTTGACTCTACAGGTGCTTCGTTCTGATCTTGTACTAATGAAGGCTGTTGTACTTCTTGATGGAGTACTTTTAAGTTGTTGCGTTTGAAAAATTGCTGAAACCGTTTAGGGCTGTTTTTTTAACACTGTCTCACGTGGCCAAATGACCTCTGAGATAAAGTTATCTAACTATTCTCGCCAGGCTTATTTCTTACTGTCTGCCACGCTACAACACGTCTTTCTGCAGTCACTAGATGATTCAAACCCGTCTTCATTCTTGATTTTTCTTTTGACAACTAATCATTTATTTACATCTGACATGGTTGATCACATGTAATGGCAAATTCTGCAGCATCTGGTTTCAAATATTAAATAAGAAGTTGGAGAAGAGTAATCTGAAATAGAGGATTTAGGTTGTGTCTGTTGAATTCAAGGTTTATAACTCACTCACGGCCAAATGTTTTAATGCAGTTAACATGAGTGAGTTTACACAAGATCTTAAAATTGTAGCACCTCTGCACAGTGTTTCCTCTTAATTATTTTTTATCAGCGGTCACATGAGCCATACGCATTTAAAAAAAAAAAAAAGAGCACAAAGATTCTGTAATTGTATCCCTTAATAGCAAGCTGGTTCTTGCTGTCCCCACAAAACTTGCAAAATAAATGAACAGGGCTCCTTTTTTTTTTTTTTTTCCAATTTCACGTTCTTTTTCATCTTTATATGTGTTTGTGTTAAACAGAGTTTAAAGAGAGCAAAACTGTGTAAATGATTCTCATAAATTGTACATTTCTATGGATATCTCCGCCACTTTTTGTCTTGACTTTATGATTTATCATTGTGCCCATATCAAATGTGTAATATAAGAATATATACAATATATATTAAAAGGAGAAACATGTGTCTTCTGTGTGAATTTCTTATTCAGCCTCAACAGAAGCTCATTAATCATCTTCTATTTGCCATTTTAACCAGTATGGCCTTATGACTCTCATAAGGATGGAAATGTGAGTCCATTTGGAAAGTCCTCTAGTGAGTTTTGTGTCTAATGAAATATATTAATAATTATTTGATGGATTAAAGTCCTCAAACATGGAGCCTGGTGACTGAGTCTTCCACTATATCTAATCAATATCACTTAAATATCCCGTTTAATTATCCACACATTTTTGTTAATTCGATAACATTCAGTTTATTTTGTTTTCCTTTTTTATTGGAGAAATTGTTGCAACAAAGACAAAGTATGATGATATGTGTCCGGTAGGTTGAGTTTTGGACAAAATAAAATTAATAACTGACTAATAATTATAGTTTTAGGTTCTAATAATTGTGTGATTTAGAAAAAATACCAGTACAGCACAATCTCATGGACTCAAGTAATTTAACTGCCCCCTGTTTTGGGTTTCTGCAGGTTTCAATAAGTGAAATTAATATCACTATTAAAGTACTTCCAGGTCCAGGAGATAGCCGTCTGAGTAAAGCTTTCAAATTAAAGAAATGTTGAGGAAAACAATGTTGATTCCCATTTTTATTTTCCCTCCAAAGCCATGATGATGCATACAATAGAAAATCAAAGAACAAAAGAAAAAACCTTGTCCCTTGGAAATGTGTCTTAATGTTTGTCCAGAAAGGGAATAGCATTGTAAAGCTTATTTTGCCATAGGAGCACAATGTCATTGTAAGATCATATATCCTGATGTGGTATGTTATGTATGTCGTACTTGATTTAAGTAGTAAGGTTCAGCAACTGTTTGCGTAAAATCACAGCAACATGATTATTTCCTTGTTTTAAGATAAAGAACATTCACACAATGTCTCAATGTAAGAATGTTAGATCTTAATGACACCAACTAAGGTTTGTTCATCTGTTTTAATTCATTGACTCCAAGAGTATTCAAGGACCCGGTGTACTCTGTAAAAACAGTCATACCTGAAAGAAGCCAAGAATCTATACCTTACTACCTCTATTTTTGATAATTGAGTTTTCGTTGCTTGCAATATCCTTTTTTTTGTCTAGTTTCATTAATTGTAGTGAATAAAGAATTTTCTCAATACAAGAAAATATGCTAAATGTAATCAATAAGTCACGAAAAAAACAACAAAATGTTTCTTTCTCCCCAAAGCGCGGTAAAACATCTTGTAGTATTTTCCGTTTAGACAGTAGTGTTCACTGCTGCACAGTGTCATAAACATCACATTGGTAGCCCCTCCGAGAGACGAAGTGACCCCGTCCTCTAATCAACACAGTTTGTGTGAAAGTTCTTCTAGTGAGTAGAAAGACGGCAGATGTTCTTTGGCAGCACTTTGGAAGAACGAAAGAAAGAAAAAAGAAACCAACAGAGTGGGGAACTGCCTTTAAATCTCTCTCAATCCACACAAAATATGAAGATGTGACTATTTGAAGTGTTGTACAGTTATTTAATAGTTGAATTTAAAAGTCGAATACATCATATCTGCTGTGACCTGTGAGTGTGGTCCATGTTGAAAGTGTCGTCTCAAGACCCCCCATCCCCCGTCCCCCCCCTAAAGGAACATGAAACAAAGCTTGACCACTGCACATGTGTTCCTAATGTAATGCCGCGGCCTTGCTGAGGAGGATGTACGCATGACCGTGCGTGGACGCTCAGCACTACATCAACACCTTGTGCATATTTACACACTCAGTCATGCCTGGTGTCCCCCACCGCCCCAAGACCTCCTCTCTGTTTAAAACTCACAGTCTGAGCTGCCTTTTCACAGCCACATATGGGAGCCATCAGTGTTGACTTTACTTCTCCCTGTCCGCCTCACTAAGACAAAGAGGAGGAGATCAGAGTTTCTCGTCTGCATGAGGTTCTTCACCGAATGGACAAAGTGAGATTCGTGAGCTGAAGTCAATCACAGAACGTTCAGTACCAGTAAGAGGAACCCAGTGCAGTGTGTAGCTGGACATCTTGAATAACAAGACAGTATCAGCGAATTTCATTCAGTGGATGTTCAGGTACTGAGAAACCATAACATTACAGCCACTGACTAGCGAAGTCAGAAAAACATTGATTATGTCGTTTAGCACGGCATCTGTCAGTGGGGGAGATATTTTTAACAAGTGAACATTTTGTCCTCAATCTTTTGGAAGCAAGAAAAATGGGCAAGTGTAAGAATTTGAGAGACTTTGACAAGCGCCAAATTGTGATGGATGGCTAGCTGGTTGGGTCAGAGCATCTCCAAAACCGCATGTCTTGTTGGGTGTTTTCGGTCTGCAATGGTTAGTACCTACCAACCAAAGAGTTTCTAAAATAAGACATCTGGGAATGGACAAAAACATCATTGCAAAACATTGCATATTTAACATGATACAAACATTTTTTCCTCCAAAATGGGTGCGCCACTAGTATTGGCAGACAATTCTGCATATTAAAAGAACAGAACCTTATATCTGTCCAATTTTATTTTTTTCGCTACACTTGCTTGAGTAGGAACTCTGAGGTGGTGAACAATGACTTCCTGGTTTACTGGGGTATAAATATGAGGTGACACAGGACTAAGTCTCTTCGATACTCTTCACAATGGGAAAGATCAGAGAACACAGCAGCGATGTGTGAAGAAACGTAGAGCTGCACAAATCTGGGATTGGAAACAAAAAAAATCTATCAACAGTTAAAAAACATCCGTTTCAACAGTAAGATCAATAATAAGGAAGTTTAAAAAGATTGGAGATGCTAAAAATCAGCCTGGATGAAGACATGCCTGCAAGACTCTCTAAGGAATACGGCTAGAGAATTTTAGAGCTCAGTTGAATTTGTGGGCCAGACAGGTTCCCTGACCACCATGGGATGGCAGCTACACAAACACAAGCTGTTTGGGAGGGTAGCAAGAAAAGAAACCTCTGCTGTTCTTAACAATCAAAGTGAAGTACCTACAGATTGCCAAGAACCACCTGGACTTTCACTGAAACAAGGTCATAGGTCAGATGATAGCAAAATAGTGCTTTTTTTTTGACAACAAACGTCTAAGATGGATGTGGTGTAGCAAGTACGGATTGTATTCATTTCTGAGGGAGTACGTAATTTACAGGAAATTTATGTACTCCCTCAGAAAAAATTGAATATTTGATAAATTATCGAGAAAAAGACAGAAGTAAAGAAAGCAGAAACAGAGCCAAGAAAGAGCCAACAGTTACTCAGTTGAATTACATTCAACAATGGGTCTAATTCTTATTGCATGATGACAAAAATGGGTTTGTTTTTAATTAAGTGATGGATTGTTAACACGTGAAATATGGCATGTTAGTGTCTGTCAGTAACAAGTTTGTTGTCTAATAAATCTGACGCTGACGGCACAGGGCTGTTTTTAATGTCCTTATAAAGGCACGTAAAAATATTTCTGTGTTGATCAGGAGGCACTTGGCAAAGTGTTTCAAAAGGGTGAAATGATGAAAAAAAAGAGAAAAGAGAACCACTTATCTACAAACATGCAGAGAGGGCAGGATTTGAAAATAATAGAGCATTTTCCTCATGCCTGAGAGAGCTGATGGTGCATTCATGACAAATTATAGATTGGGAAAAAGCATAATTTTAAGGCCTGGTGCGGCTGGAGTTTTTTGCTCTGAAGCTCCTACAGAGATTAAAAAGTCGGGGATAGATGATGCCACGTCTGTCGCGTCTGCCTGTCTGCCTGTCTGCTACGTCCGCCGTCGCAGATCCTTGGTGTTAAAGTGATAACTTAAGAACTATATAATTGAACAATTTGAAATTTTCATCTACATCAATCTTAGTGCGAGGACAAGCTGGAGTGTTTTGTGGAAAGTTTGGTTTAATATTTTTGACACTAGGGGGAGCTTTATCTGCAAAATTGTCAACCGATTCTAAATTTGGTGTAAATGAATTGTCTCGAGAAAGATCTATCTTGTTTATGAAATATTTTTCCCATATTTCCATTGTAAAGACCATATGTTTCTAACTACAGGAAGCTCTTTTACTCAAAATTCTGTGGAAATGAGTTCACATATCATTTGAGGGGTTCAATCAGGGGGATCGGTTGTACAACGCAGGGGATCAGGGACTTTTCGGGGATATACCCTACCTGTCGGGGACGACGGCATAGGCCTAGTTGACATGCTATTTAATTGATTGTAAATAATGTACCATTGGATGTTATGTCTTTGCATTTTTAATCTATTAGTGAAGCTGCCAACTTCTCTTTTTTTGAAAGACATCTGTTATAATGATATTAGCTCACTTGTCAACTTGAGCTTTATTGATATGAGCATGATTGGTTATTGATGTGCCCCATAACAAGACATCCATATGGATATCTACATTGATCATGTGAACACATCCTTCCTGCTCAGGGGTGGAGAAATAGAAAAAATGGATTTACTGAGTTTAACGGCGTCTTAACCACAACATATAAAACCAACCCACGTGTGAATGCTCATGAAGAAGTTGTGTTATGTTAACAAAATTGGTGTGTCAAGTTCTTCGATTAGAATAGAAGCGTATAGTTTATAAGTAAGAAGCGGTTAAATGAATTTCGACAACCATAACGGATGAGATTGCTGATTGAATTAACAGCTGTTGCAGTGAGAAAACAAATCAGTGGTGAAAAAGATGCAACCAACAACAGTCTGCTGAACCTTCAGCAAGATTTACGGTGAGATTTCAACTATTGATTGACGTATGATATGACAACTCTTTAAAGAAAGTACTTCACCGCCTACTTCTGTTGGTGGATGTTTTAAAAAAATAATTTTAATTTTTTTTTTCATTTAGGTTATTCTTTCCTTTTTTTTCTTTCTTTTACAATCATTTTTGTTCGTTAAATTGTATGCATTAAATATTTTTTGGTACTTTGGTCTTCCTGACTCATCCCCTAACTTAGGGGTGAGATGCTGCCTCAAGCGAGGAAGTTTCAGTAACTTTGTGTCTTTTTCCCGAGTGGTAGGAAAGTAAAAAAAGAAGAAAATGGATGGATGGTCTACCTAACATTAATACTGAGTGTTTCATGCGAAGAGGAGGATCAGTCTACGATAGACAATCCTTTCTACGATGCCTAAAGATTGATTTTACGCTGTTGCCATATGTTTTGTAAAGGATGATTTGTTAAATAAAGTTTAACAAAACATCAGGAAGGTTTTTGTTATCCAAATAAGAGAACCGACAAAACTTCTTTGACCAGTTTTCTCTTCCAATGGTTGGAAAGGTTGAATTGGGATAAAATGGGCATAACTCTGCTGTAGTATTAGCCTGAATTAAAGAGCTTTATCCCATCTTTACCAAAACCAAACCACAATGAGTGCTATGAATGATAAAAAGAACTCCAGAGTTCCTGGCGGGAACATGTTCTTACCTTTGGAAAGACTGGCTAGCAGCTTCTACATAATCTGTTCCATGCTGGACAGTTGTGCCTTTAATGCTATAATAATAGAAAGGTGGAATGAAAGGTTTTTGTTATTCCGCTGTTGTTATTCCTCTGAGCTGGCAGCGTAGACACACTCAAAAAACAAAGAACTCTTTCAATGAACTTTTGAAAACAACCCAAATAAATTAAGTTTGCCTTCAAGAAGAATTCCATGCTGAAAGAAACATATTTCATTTATTATGAATAAATTAATAGTTATGTATGTATGACTTAATTGAATGCATCCAAAGAATACTAGTTGAGTGCAAACAATATGAACTGCTACAGAAATGTAAGTCTCAGTAAAACTTGCATCTAAACTAGATAGATGCAGAAACTACGGTCCATCCAAGTCCAACATGACGTAATCACGTTCACCTTATAAACATGAAATCATTTCATACAAAATGCATTTTACATTCAAGTAAATGGAACAGCGCTCTAATTTCCTTTTTTTGAGTGTAGCAACATAAATAATAATAATAATAATAATACATTTTTGATCCAAATGTAAAGTGCATTATAAATTAAATATATTATTATTATTATTATTTAATTTATAATGCACTTTACATTTGGATCAAATCTCAAAGTGCTACAAAGTAAAAGCAGATAAAAGCATCAATAAAAAATAAAATAATAACTATATAAAAACATAAACAAAAAGCAGCAATGTTCATTAAAGTTATAGGTTCTGCTAAAAAGGAAAGTTTTAAGTCCTTTTTTAAATGTGTCAGTCGTCTGTGGAGCCCTGAGATGGTCAGTGAGGGCATTCCACAGACGAGGGGCAGCAGAACAGAAGGCCCGATCACCCATGGTGCTGAGCTTAGTCCGGGGGAGGAGGAGGCGGTATGAGTGGGTAGAACGGAGGGATCGTGTTGAGGTCAGTGGGGTGAGTAGTTCTTATGTAGTAGTATGTAGTAGTTCTTATTAACATGACATGACATCCAGGATGGCACGAAGGAGTGACGTTTTGATGACTTGCAGCTGAAAATGTCTTCCCACTGGGGAGACAGCGAGCTTGACCACGGAGAACAACCGCCACGTAACAGGGAAGAGCGATGATTGTTTTAATCATGCTAGTTCACAGCGCTGCTAGACCCATAAAACGTCACACGAGGCACCGACGCTGCTGTGGTTTGTCTCGGTATAAATAAACAAAAGTGGCATGCAGGCAATGATGCGTTGCAGTGCTATTGCATGATTTCTGTGTAAAGTGGGCTTTTGTTTCCCTGTTTGCAATCTTCTTGCTAAACTAAGATAAACTTAACTAAACTAAACTAAGCTAAGCTAAGTAGGAATCGGTCATCTCATCTGAACTTGACAAGAAAACAAATATTATGAAAAGTCCAATTGTTCCTAATAGTTCGAGGTATTCTGGGTTTTAGGATGGTTAATCCGCCCGTGTCTGGTGTCGATTGAGAAGGCCTGAATGCCAGAATCACCTCGGAGACAAGGTGGGAGCAGAGGGAGCATTTAGTCTTAGTTTTCCGCCATCACAGTTGTGTTTGTCCAAAGTCCCACAGGAGCCATAGAGTTGAGTTATTCTATGATCCAGAGAGAGAGCCCCACATCAGTAACATTTATGGACAATTTATAATTGATGTTCCCATTTGATCTCACCCTTCACTACCAGAGAAACCATCTGAACAAACAAGGACAGCGTAAGTTTATGGCATTAATATGGATTCCTCTTCTCTGCTTCTCTTGCCTGCTCCAAAACCCAGAAGAACTCTTTAGAATAACTCAAACCTTGAACATGTCAGACTCGCATCAAAAAAAGGCATCTGCCACATTTTCCACTCAGCACGCACAACTCTGTCAACGCTTCAGCGCTTTCCCCCTGGCATTACAAATATGAACGCAATGCACAGCTAACAGAGCTGACAGGGAATTTATCCCTGCAACACAAGGACTGTTTTCAAATCAATCACTCATGGAATCCATCAAGTATAGGATTGTTTTGTGTATAGTAGTATCATTTTGTATCAAACTGCACATTATAGAATAGTATAGTTAAGTATAGTTTAGTTTAGTATAGTTCATTATAGTTAGGTATAGTATAGCATAGTACTGTACATTATAATATAGTATAATATAATTTTGTATCACGCTGTACATTATAGTATAGCATAGTACCATACAATGTTGTATAGTACATTATATTATGGTATGGTATGGTGCTTTATAGTATAGTATAGTGTAGTATAGTATAGTATAGTATAGAATAGCATAGTACCATACAATGTTGTATAGTACATTATATTTTAGTATGGTCTAGTGTATTATAGTAAACTACAGTATAGTATAGTATAGTACTATGCATTACAGTATAGTAAAGTATAGTATAGTACTGTACATTATAGTATAGTAAATTATAGTATAGCAGAGTACCATAAAGTGTTGTACAGTAAATTATATTATAGTATGGTATAATATATTGCGTTATAGTAAAGTATAGTATAGTATGGCAGTCATAGAGAAGCTGAATAGCTCAGTGGGTTACACCACTGACATTGGTGCAGGAGGCTAAGGTTTGAATCTCATTCCAAAGAGGGCATGGAGGATGTTGTTAGGCAAGGTCTTTAGTGCTACCTACCGAATATGCGGAATGAACCCACCCCTAAAAAGGAAAAGAGCCAAAAGAGGTTGCTTTGCTATAGTATAGTACCGTGGAGGTGCACCGCTCGCAATTTTCTTGGCCGATCACCAATATTTATCAAGTCTGACCGGACTGGCCGATTCCGATTTTTTTCCTTTAAAGTATTAAAGTTTTAAAATCATAATAAGTACTTTATTTTAAGTGATATTATTTTTAAGGATTACAGTGGAAGTAAGGTTGGTTGGCATAGTGTGTATTCTGACCTGTAGAAATTAATGTATGCTCTGTCCTCCCCCCGTCATATTTCTTAAACCTATTATATGACATTGTAAAGTGTAAATTAAACATTGTAAGTCTCATTCAGTCCATTATATATTATATGTTGGCTTTGTTCAGGGAATCCAATGATCGTGGCTGGCTCTGTGCTGCCGCTAGCTTTAGCCGCTCTGCCAACATTAGCCGCTCTGCCAACATTAGCTTCATGACACGGGTGATTAACTTTGAAGTTTGTTGATCCAAACGCTGTTGGAGTTGTTGGGGCAGCGTCACTGCTCCTTACGTTTAAAAACCATAAATGAGAGCATAGATACAGATCCTCGGGGTGATTAGGTTTGTTGTGCCAAATATTTTTGGGGTTGTTCCTCCAAAGCTTCTTTTGGCCTTACTGGTGTTACAAATTGCAAGATTTGCGTTTTCCAGTTTGTCTGCGAGATGTTTGAAGCTATGGTAACTCATGCTTGTTGTACATGTACGGCGCATGTGTGTGACCCGCACCCAACCGGCCTAAGTGATGCTTCTCGGCAGATGGCAGATTTCATCAAATTAGGCCTCCTGGCGCAGATAGACCAGCCAATCGGTGCACCTCTAGTATAGTACATTATTGTTTACTATAGTGTAGTAAAGTATAGCATAGTATAGCATAGTATAGCATAGTATAGCAAAGTATAGTATAGTATAGTATAGTATAGTGTAGTGTTGTAAAGTATAGCATAGCATAGTATAGCATAGTATAGTAAAGTATAGTATAGTATAGCATAGTATAGTAAAGTATAGCATAGTATAGTCCACTATAGTATAGTTCACTATACTATAGTATAGTATAATATAGTAAAGTATAGCATAGTATAGTAAAGTATAGCATAGTATAGTTCACTATAGTATAGTATAGTAAAGTATAGCACAGTATAGTATAGCATAGTATAGTATAGTAAAGTATAGTATAGTAAAGTATAGTATAGTATTGCATAGTGTAGTCTAGTATAGCATAGTATAGCATAGTATAGTATAGCATAGCATAGTATAGTATAGTATAGCCCACTATAGTATAGTTCACTATACTATAGTATAGTATAATATAGTAAAGTATAGCATAGTATAGTTCACTATAGTATAGTTCAATATAGTATAATATAGTATAATATAGTATAGCATAGCATAGTATAGTATAGTATAGCATAGTATAGTATAGTATAGCATAGCTTAGTATAGTATAATATAGTATAGCATAGTATAATATTGCATAGTATAGTATAGCATAGTATACCATAGTATAGTAAAGTATAGTATAGCATAGTATAGTATTGCATAGTATAGTATAGCATAGTATGGCATAGTATAGTAAAGTATAGTATAGTATTGCATAGTATAGTATTGCATAGCATATCATAGTATAGTATAGTATAGTAAAGTATAGTATAGTAAAGTATAGTATAGTATAGTATTGCATAGTATAGCATAGTATAGTAAAGTATAGTATAGTATTGTATAGTATAGCATAGCATAGTATAGTATAGCATAGTATAGTACATTAAAGTATAGCATAGTATAGTAAAGTATTGTATAGTATTGCATAGTATAATATAGTAAAGTATAGTATAGTATTGCATAGTATAGTATAGTATAGTAAAGTATAGTATAGTTAAGTATAGTATAGTATAGTAAAGTATGTTAAAGTATTGCATAGAGTTGTATAGTATAGTATAGTACAGTATAGCATAGCATAGTATAGCATAGTATAGTACAGTATTGTAAAGTATTGTATAGTCTAGTATAGTATTGCATAGTATAGCGAAGCATAGTATAGTATAGCATAGTATAGCATAGTAAAGTATTGTATAGTATAGTATTGCATAGTATGGTATTGTTAAGTATAGTATAGTATTGCATAGTGTAGTATAGTATGGTATGGCATAGTATAGTAAAGTATAGTATATTATAGTATAGTATAGTAAAGTATAGTATAGCAAAGTATAGTATATCATAGTATAGCATAGTATAGTAAAGTATAGTATAGTATGGAATAGTATAGTGTAGCATAGTATAGTATAGTATAGCATAGTATAATATGGTATAGTATAGTATAGCATAGTATAGTATAGCATAGTACAGTATAGTAAAGTATAGCATAGTATAGTACAGTATAGTAAAGTGTAGTATAGTATTGCATAGTATAGTATA
>VRLP01006290.1:0-29633 GCA_009660295.1 Lophius piscatorius
TAGCTTTAACTCTTTATATCTCTATGTACCTTAATGTAGCTCTACCTCTATGTAGCTTTAACTCTTTATATCTCTATGTACCTTAATGTAGCTCTACCTCTATTTAGCTTTAACTCTTTATATCTCTATGTACCTTAATGTAGCTCTACCTCTATTTAGCTTTAACTCTTTATATCTCAATGTACCTTAATGTAGCTCTACCTCTATGTAGCTTTAACTCTTTATATCTCTATGTACCTTAATGTAGCTCTACCTCTATGTAGCTTTAACTCTTTATATCTCTATGTACCTTAATGTAGCTCTACCTCTATGTAGCTTTCATATCTCTATTTATCTCTATGGATCTGTATCAATCTCTATCTATATACTGTATGCACCAATATAGGAGGCAAAACCCAAACACCGGAAATGCTATCTGGGTCACCTTACTAATGTGTCCCCTGAGCAACAAGTAACAAAGGTTCCTACTCCCGTTGTTCATCTAGTAGTTCTACAACCACAACTATCTCGTTCTATGAGATCATTCTTTTTTCTCTTTCCCAAATGTCACTAGAGGGGCTCTGTGTTATCTCATGGAAATAGTTGATTGATTGATTGATTGATTGATTGATTGATTGGATTAGCTTAGATTAGCTCAACCTTTTGGTATAGCATGTTTTTAGAAAAACAATAATTAGACCCTTTTTTTTGGTTGAATGAAGTTACATCATTCTGTTTAGTAACTCCTCACAGACTATAATATACCCAGAGACATCTTACATCCTCCTGGGTGGCCCCTTTGACCTGAGGTGTCCCCCAGGGCTCTGTCCTTAGCCCCCCCCCCTACTCTTTAGCATCAACATGCTACCACTGGTTCATATCATAAACAGCTTCAGTCACACTTTTCAATAAAAAAGAAAAAACGGTGACTCAAATGGTGCTCAGCTTAAAAGTTGAGCGTGACGTCTGAAGGTGTGAACATCCGCCTACCTGCTCGATCGGTCCGGGTAACAGCAGCTCCCAGGTCGGATCTGACGACAGATTGTACGACTGTAATATGTCTATTGTACATTTGACATGTACAAATATGGACGCATTTGTGCTCCAAAGAATTCCCACATATCTGCTTGGAAAAGCTTTGCATAACAATCATGAGGCACTGGAAAGAGAGGGTGCAGAGGGAGAGGGAGAGGGCGAGGGAGGGAGGGCGAGGGAACGCGGAGGGAAACCGGGGGCAAAATGGGTCGAGGCCTGCGATGCATGGAATGGGCCAAGAAGCTGCCAGCATCCCAGCCACTCCATGTCTGGCCTGGCACAGATTTAAACGGGCTGTTTTGGGTTCTGTCAAAAGCTCATCACGGCGAGGAAGCCGTCCCCGCGGGGATGCCGCGAGGGTGCCAGAGCACGGCAGGGGGGAGAAAGCCGAGACCCCGGCCAGCAGCTTAGTCATAATCAGGAGGGGGAAAAAGAAAATTCTAATTATTTTATCCCCATTAATGTTACAATAACAAAACAAGTTTTTTTTTTCTTCTTCTTCTTCTTCTTCTTCTTCTTCTTCTTCTTCTTCTTTGGATGTTTACGGCTCGGCTTTCCTACGGGGGGAAATTGAGGCAGTAATAATCTCCACTTAAATTATCTCATATGTTCTTTTCTTCTTTTTTTTTTTTAAACGTCGTCTTCTACCTTAAGTTCTACAACTTGATCCGTCCTTTCGCATCAGCAGAAACACATTTCCAGAACAAAATGAATTGGTTAATTATCTCCGTCTTTTTTACTCGGCAATCACCTGATTCCAGGATTTTAAAACTTTGGCCGGTGGCGGTCGTGGGAAAAGGTATCGTGTTTTCTTGGCCGGCGTTGTTTGTGACATCAATCTGAGGCTGGCCAGAAACAAGGGCGAGGGAAACGTCAGCATAATATTGTTTTTCATTACCGTTTGAGTGAAATCATTCCCACTAACAAGCGCCGGAATTGAAAATTCCTGCCAAGTCGTATAAATGAAATATGTAAAAATATATATAAAAAAAGTTAATAAAAAGCCTCTAAAGTTACAAAGAAGTCTTGTTGCCAAACCCTTTCATTTCCTTCCATCCGAGGGAGAGCTTGTTTTATTTCCCTCGCCATGCGGATTCTCACACGGCTCCGGCATTCCTGCGTGATTCCTATTTGTTTCCTGGAAAGACACGGAAGTTATGGAATCGTCATCGTCATCGTCATCGTCGCCGCCATTTCATGAATAATGTTTCAATTTCATACCTTCACAGACCTCGGTGTGAGGAAGAACTGGCTTGATTTTGGGAAAGGTCAGTTGCATGTTTCTGCCACTAGGGGGAGATTTATCTCCGAACACCTTTGGGTGTTCTTTCTCAAACTTTTGTTTCAATTTAGTCCAAATTTGATGCTTATGAATCGACTCAAGTAGATTTATATAATATATATAATATATATGCTAATTTACTCTAATGGCTACATTTTTTAAAAAAGGGTGGGGGTAGGGGGGAGTTTTTTTAAATATTTTTTATACTAAATAGATCTGTTTTTTCGGATATTACTTCCTCACCGGTGGTGCGATTTAATCCAAATTTGGTAAATTTCAATCGACTCAAAGAATCTTTTTTTTTTTTTTAACGAAAAAACAATGTTTCTCCGACATAATTTCACGCATTTCATCTGAGGAGTCCAATCGGGGCGGATTACTTGTACACTGCAGTGGATTGGGCCGGGATATGCCGTTAATGTCGGGGATGGCAGCACCGTCCTAGCTGTTTGTAAAATTAGGACCATAAAGTTGGTCCTACAACAACGGGTAAAACCTTGCAGTAAAAAAAAAAAAAAGAAAGAAAGAAGGAAAACAGGGATAGTCTCCAGTCCAACAATTATGGGGCCTCTATATGGAGCAGTTGGCTGGTTTATATGCTGTAATGTTGTGACCATTCCAAACCCCGGGGCCAGGTGTTTTTGATTGCAGCATAGCATGTTGGAGCGCCGACGCCGCAGCGCGGCCCCACAGGATGGCGGAGGATAGGAGCACGATAAGCCAGAGGAGGCCGAGTGGGGGGGGGGCAGACTGTTTCTCCTTATTTATTGACTTATTTATTTATTTACTCATGCATAAATGTTTTGTTTTCTTCCTTCAGAGAGAAGCTGTCGGACGACGAAGACGTCCTCTTGTTTGACGACTTCCTCCGCCGTGTAAATACATTCCAGCTGACTTTTCTTTTTTTTCTTTTCTTTTTACGTAACAGTGTGTAAAAGTGTTGAGGATAAACTGCAGGCGAGGACAACATGGGATTTTATTTCATAAACAGGGAAAAAAATGATGGTAGGATGAGTGTAATCACTGTTTCATAAGCAAAAACACGATGACCTCATTTTTACGCGCGTCTGAGCTGCCGGGGATTTTTCTCTCCAGTTTTTTTATATTTTTTATTTTGAGGGTGTTTACTTTCAACTTTGAATCTGCTCCAAGTAGAAAACACTCTTTCCTCACGACTACAGGAACAACAACCTTTCCATCAAAACACTCTCCTCTAACGATTATACAAGAAAAACATCCAGATAATCATCATAACAGGAAGTGTCGCCCTCTGGTGGGCGTATCTCTACCTCAGACTGAGGTGGTTTCAATCATCCCTTTCATACAGGGGGCAACAGGGGGCAAACGCACGGCAACCATCAATTTGACAACCAACCGTGCTGCAAAAGCCACAGCACAACATGTTAAGAAAAAAACGATCTGCAAAAGCCGCAACACCACGCATTAAGAAAAAACTATTTGTAGAAGCCTCAACACAAGGTATTACGAAAAACAATCTGCAAAAGTCTCAACACAACGCATTAAGAAAAAACAATCTGTAGAAGCCTCAACACAACGCATTACGAAAAACAATCTGCAAAAGCTGGAACACATTAAGAAAAAGGATTTGCAAAGGCCACAAGACATTAAGAAAAATCAATCTGTAAAAGCCTCAACACAACGTATTGCGAAAAACGATCTGCAAAAGTCTCAACACAACACATTACGAAAAACAATCTGCAAAAGCCGCAACACTACATATTAAGAAAATCAATCTGCAAACGCCACAACACATTAAGAATAATCAATCTGTAAAAGCCTCAACACAACATATTAAGAAAAACGATCTGCAAAAGCCACACCACAACACATGAAAAAAGATCTGCAAAAGCCACAACACAACACGTTAAGAAAGATGATCTGCAAAAAAAACAAACAAACAAAGTTAATTCTGACCAAATTGTCCACAGAACCGAAGCTACAGTGAACAAGGAACCACTCTCCCTCCTCCTCTTCTTCACGGGTCAGAACCATCTCAATCTGTCCTCTCTGACTTTGTCTCCAGGACGTCTAACCTGGACTGTCCCTCTGATGTCTCTTTTCTAATCCTGTCCTTCCTCCTCACTCCCAGAGAACATCTGAACATCTTCAGCTCTGCCTCCTGTCTTCTGGTCAGAACCACCGTCTCTAAACCATCCAGCAGAGCTGCTCTCACCTCCATCTTGGAAACCGTTCCCTTCACTCCTGCTGCTCCTCTCCTGTCACAGATAACTCCTCACACTCTTCTCCACCCTGCCTGCCCCTTTGCTGTCATTGCTTAATGAGAGCAAAGCGTCTAAAGGTCTTGGAAACGAAGAACGTAAATACTCCTCATGCCACAAACGTCTCACCAAGTCGCCCGGGTTCTGTTTCATCCAACCTGTCAATCAACCCAAGCTCTAACAGTTGTTTTCTTCCTGTTGCCCTTTCTTCTCTGTCAGCATAAAACATAACAACATTACGGAGAGGGCCGTGACCAATGGAGAATGTATCACACCCTGGCAAACGTGGAGAGGCTGCAGATGGTCTTGGTTGACTTCCCCTGACTCAGCCCCGCACAGGTGCCACGGCGCAGGGTAATGTGAAGCAGAGTGTGGGGCAGGAAGAGGTGGAGGTGGAGGGGGAAACAAAGCTGGAACATGCTCTAAATGCATCTTTGCTCTGCTTCTTTGGTCAGGTGATGCAGCTCGGATGTCCGCGCTCTCATTCGACGTCCCCAATTCGTGCGACTTCATGATTTTTATACGAACCTTTTTAGAAAAAGTCCCCAATCCTTAATCCCTACTTTTCAAATTAAACGTGACTCATTAAACATCTCAAACAGTCCATAATGACTCAACCTGACTGTTTCTATGAAGTCAGCAATACGATCTAAGAGTACAAAAAGCAGTCAGAGATCGCAAACCTGCGCCAAGACACAACAGAACCTTCGGTTCAGGAAAAATTCATGCAGGTTCTTCCATTAATTATTCTTATTTTTAATCGCCTCTAAATCTATCAACAACTCCAACGAACTCTCTGAGTATCCCTCAAATGATCTGTAGGCGCACGTCTTCTGCGCCTTCCACTTCAGCGTCTCTTTTCAGCACCCTGGGCCCCAAACTCCACCGCAAAAGAAACATCAAAAATCTAAACCGCTTATTATTTTATTTTACCTTATTTTAAATGCTCAGAAACACAAATCACTTCTAGGATAAAAACTACCTGTGGTTAAACTTTCATGCAAATCTGTCCTGTAGGTTGTCCTTTAATCTTCCTCACAAACAAACAAACAAACAAACAAATAATCAAATCCAGCTTAAATTGACGTCGACTTAATAAATTATATTGAGTCTAATGAATTAAGTTCAGTTGAAAATTCCTATTTGATTGGGTGTCACCAGTTGAAGTTATATTTCTCCGACAATTTTCTTTTTATAGTGTAGGATAAAGTAATAATTCATTCTCACCACAATTTTTCTTTTTTTGATATAAAATCTAAATCAAGCTTCAATTCTGAATTACAGACTCAATTTAAAGGAAGCTAATCAGATATTTTAAGTTGAAAATACCTAACTGAAATTATTTTTCATGAACAATTCTCTTTTTATAGTGTAGGAAAAAATAATCACTCTATTAGGGTTTATTTTATTTTATTTTTTTCTTTACTTTTATTGCAAATCCTTTTAGTAATGTCTTAATATTTATTTCCTTATTTTTTTTTTGTTTATCTGTAAGTTGAAATTTTCTCTTTTTACAGTGTAGATAAAATAATCACTCTATTCGGGTTTATTTTATTTATTTTTTTCTCTTTACTTTTATTGCAAAACCTTTTAGTAATGTCTTAATATTTATTGCCTTATTTTTCATTGTTTATATATTATTTAACATTTTCTGTTTTTTATAGTGTAGGTACTATAAACTGAATTTTAAAAAAAAATCTTTTTTTTTTTTTTTTTTTAATTTTTACATAAAAACAAAATCGAGATTGAAGTTAAGAATACTTTTTTTTTCTTCAAATTGAGTATTACAGGCTCATTAACAATTATGTTTTTACAGTGTAGGCCTATGTTGGAAACATGAGTTTTTAAAAAAAAAAGAAAGAATGCCAGCAATGAAAACCAGCTCATGACAAATTGTTCTAATTAACTGTGTCTTGAGTCCGGAATGGATTCACTGAGTCAAAATCATAAGTCACAGCCGGCGCTGCCTCGGGACGTCTGAGACGCTGGACACGGCGGTCTGGAGGCGGCGGATGACAAATATAATAACAGCAGACATGAATGTATCATGACTCGGCGCCGTAATCACCATTCTACTTCTGATGTCGACGGCTTCAAAGTCCAGCCCGGTGTTTTATTTTCGTCGTTTCGCTCGTACCCTATACCTCAAACGCTGCTCATAAAAATGTCTGGGAGTCATTTCTCCAAACCCGGGGATTTGAGACTCATAACACATTGAGAAAGATGTTTAGCATGAGTCAAATGCTTGAAGGCTGAATATCATCTTTTTCCATAATCTCGTGTCAATTCCGATAAAACACATGCGGCTTGAATGTAATGCAGATATGAAAAAGTCCGATGTTTTTTTTTTTCTTCCTGCGTGAGAGCGGACAACCTCACCCACGCAGGTTTTTCCACTTAGGCTGATAAGAACTCTTCTCAGGTTGGCGGTCTGGGTGGAGCTACGGGGGATTATTATGGGGGGAACTAAACACTTTTTCAGGGATTGTTTTTCTAGAGTATCAACAAGAGCTACGAACGTGTTTTTATTATTCTTACTACGGCGACATAATCCTAGTGATGTAAAACCCAAACCATCGTTTCAGCTGTGATTGTAAAAGTGGAGATTAGATCTTTTTTTTTCTCTCCATGTATTTCATTCATTCATATCAGTAACCACTTATTCTGTTCAGGGCTGGAGCCTATCCCAGCTGACACTGGGAACGTGGCAGTGCGCCAAGTTCCACGTTTATACGTGATGATTTTCAGGTGTTTAAATGAATTTTTCTCGTTAGAACCTGAAAATGATCCCGTAAAAACGTGAAACTTATCACGTTATAACGTGAAAGTTATCTATCACTAAAATCCCAACGTGAAAGTTATTTATCGCGATATAACGTGAAAATGATCACGTAAAAACATGAAACTTATCACGTTATAACGTGAAAGTTATCTATCACTAAAATCAACGTGAAAGTTCTTTATCGCGATATAACGTGAAAATTAACATGTTAAAACGTTTAAATTAAAATGTTGAACGTGAAAATAATCATCTAAAAACGTGAAACTTATCACGTAATAACGTGAAAGTTTTCTATCACTAAAATCACAACGTGAAAGTTTATCGCGATATAACGTGAAAATCAACATGTTAGAACGTGAAAATGATCATGTAAAAATGGAAAACTTGTAACATTATAATGTGATATTGAATTTTTTTAAATTTCCTAGCAAGAAAGCAAAGCTCTTCCGTAAAACTCCAAAAATCTGAATTTCATGAAAAAGTAATTTTTTCTCGTAATTAAATTAAAAAAAGGTAAACATTCATATTTTTCTGTGTTTATATTGATAATTAGGGCTTAAATGTCATTTAAACTCAAAATCCAATATCTTGAATTATACGAATATTTCCTAACTTCAATGAATATATCAAATATGAATATATCAAATATGAATATATATATATATATATATATATATATATATATATATATATATATATATTCCTCTTCAGTTCTCAACCACTAGGAGGCGCTAGAGTGTGACATACTTGCGGTAAAGCAGAGATCGAATCATTGACAACTACTTTCACATATGACCAAAAATGAATATTTTATTTAGGCCCTGTCCAAAAAACATTTTGATTTGTTCAACTTCAGCAGTTAGCTTGTTAGCTTAGCAGTTAGCCAGAAGCCCCTTTTTGTTTTAGTTTTTCTGTGCGTGTGCAGTCGACACACGGCTATACTTTGAAACTCCAAAAATAATAAAACGTGCAGACGCCGTGGTACAAATGCGAGGAGGACCACTTGTATATTATTTTCCCATCAAAGCAGAACCCGCTAGCCAACTCAACTCTGACCCTGCTCCTTCAGAATAAGAGCACTTAACATAAACCGCAAAATTGCTCGGTAATAGAAAACATCAAATCACTTGGTGCATCTACTGAAGCCAAAACCATAAAAATTGATTCCATGTGTTTGTCAGCTTATAAGTGAGTCGACTTTTTAACGTTTGTTGTAAAAACATGCGTTTGGTCATAAATAAATACATCGTGGCTGGAGCTCCTTTAATAGAGCAGGTGTCCCCAAATCGGAAAATCTGCGGTTTGATCAAAGCCCTTCTACTCTACATGTCATAGGATCTTTGAGCAAGACCCTAAAAACCATATTTGCCCCTCCCGGCACTTCTCCTTAGGGATGGGACAAATCCAGAGAATTCTTTCCACCATGTTTTTTTCTGTATTTATGTACCGTATACAACAAAGGGATAATAAACAGCAACTGGAAGAAACACTCAGAGAGCGCAAACCTCCGCCAAGGAACAACTACTAGAGTTCCCGTGGTTACGGTAAAAATTTATCCAGATCTCCATTATGTTATTGCCAACCTTTAAATCTACCGATAAGCTCCCACAAAACTCTCTGAGATTATCTCAAATACTCTTTAGCCGCTCATCTCCTTCCACTTCAGCGTCTCTGTTCAGCCCACTGAGCGCCCGTCTACATTCCCAAAAGAACATTAAGGAATGAAAATGCTGTCAAACACGTTTTGTTATGGCTGTTATAAATCGGTTTTCTTCATGTGTCACGTTGTGGCTTTTGCAGATTGCTTTCCTTCATTTGTTATGTTGTGGCTTTTGCAGATTATTATTTTTTCATGTGTTTTGTTGTGGCTGTTACAGATCGTTTTTCTTCATGTGTTGTGGCGGGCATTTGCAGATTTTTTTTTTTCCCATGTGAGGTGTTGTGGCTTTTGCACATCGTTTTTTCCTCACGTGTTGTAGTGTGGCTTTTGCAGATTGTTTTCATTCATTTGTTGTGTTGTGGCTTTTGCAGATTATTATTCTTTCATGTGTTGTATTGTGGCTTTTGCACATCGTTTTTCCTCATGTGTTGTGTTGTGGCTTTTGCAGATTGTTTTATTCATGTGTTGTATTGTTATTTATATCCCCAACGTTTTTCGGGGACATAGAAATAATGTATTCGGACACGAATAAGTGTCACAGTGATGAAAAATACAAATTTATAATAAACAACACGTTGCGTAGACGGCGCCCACTGCGAGGAATGTCTGGCGAAGGAGACCCCAGACTCTCCCTATCTAATCTCAGCAGGTATCTAGTTTCCTTCTGGCCCGGCGGGTCGGTACTCATCACCGCTCAGCGGCCTTATCTCATACCTCAAAGTGGTTCTGGACCGGACGCCGCGAGATAATGATTACTATACGTCGCTCAAGTACGATAAAGCGTGGAGATGCACTCTGAGGGCTAATTTTACGTCAAAGTAAAATGAAGTACGTGCTGAGAAACATCTCAAGCGCTCCAACAAACTTCACTCAGCGGTTCTGATCTGCACAGTCTCACTCCTCTGGCTGGCGCTGACACGCTAACCCAAACTCCCACAACAAATTACTGGACTCCCCCCCCCCCATCTTTGGAGTTGGAGAGGTTATTGAAAGCGAGTTTGTTTCCACTCCAGTCTCTAAGAGCTCTCAGAACGTAATCAGGCGTAATTCTCTGTTTTGACTGGATGCTGACATGGAAGATAACGCCGTTTTATTCGCACTTCATTTTTTTGTAGGTTGGTAGTATTTTTCATAAATCTTTCTCACAGCTTTTTGACTCGTCATCAAGCGCAGCTTTCCGTTGGCCGGCTCCGGCGCCAGGTTCTTTTGATCGTGAATGTCGGGGAATCCGAAACGTTCATGTTATTAGTTACGCCTGACAAAGAAAAATTGTCGGCAATGAAGATTATGCTCAGCAATCGTGGAGAATTATATGTTTCCATGAAGTCGACGGAATTCTTTCTCACCTCAGAAACCAGAGCGACGCTGTCGTCCCTGAAAAAAACCCCTTCTTTGTACGAGAAACTGATTGAACACCTGAAATTACATGGGAAGTTGTTGTTTTTTCGTGAAAGAAGAACAAAAAAGCTTCTTAAATCGAGTAAATTGTGAATTCTTCGATTCAAATATTGGTATAATATCATAAAAACGTGGAAGATCTCCTCCAGCCGATTCATCTGCACCAAATTTGGACTAAATCGAACCAACGGTTGAGAAATTAAGTCCCGAAAAACTTTTGGAGATAAATCTCCCCCTAGTGTCAGAACTGTGGTACTGACCTTCACAAAAATCAATGCAGTTCTTCCTCACACTAAGTTCGATCCGAGTATAATGTTTGAATAGTATGGGTTCGCCACCCGCTGCTCATTGGTTGTGTTGAATCAGAAATTATTTCGTGGATGATTTTCAAAGTTACATACCCACATGGTCCTCAGTGCGAGGAAGAACTGGATGGATTTTGGGGGAAGTTTGGTTGTATATTTCTGCCACTAGAGGGAATACTATCTCGAAACATTTTCGGACCATAGTTTCTCAGCTGTTGGTCCGGTTTAGTACAAATAAGGAAAACTTTATATTTTATTTTTATATCCACTAGGGGGAGCTGTTTACAAAAAACACTGTTTTTCGAACATAATTTCTCAACCGTTGGTCCGATTTTGTCCAAATTTGGTGCATACAAATCAATTTCGGGAGATATATCTTTTAACATATATTACTGTTATATTTCAAATTTTACTCAAAAGGAAAGCTTCAAAATAAAAAAATAAAAAAACAGTTTTTCAGGCATACCTTCATGTTTAAACTGAGGAGTTCATTCAGGGGGATTGCTTGTACAATTCAGGAGGGTTGGAAGCTTTTCTTGGATATACACTTACAGTGTAGGCTTCAAGTCGAGCAAACATAGCGAAAACAAAATAAAGAGTCAATTTTATTTGACTTAAATCAGAGAGACGAGGTAATAAAACATAACTCTCCTCCAAGGGATGGTCGGCCGGAGAAACGCCGGAGACTCCTCCCCCCTCCTCATTCACGTTCTCTGGAGAGGTGGAGAGCTTATGGGAGACATCATGATGCACTTTGGTTCATTTCAAATGATACCAATCAGTAATGCGGGGAATTGTGATTCCATAAAGCCAACAGTGATCCATTTTTCATTTGCTCCTCCCCCGCTGAGACGCCATTTATGGCTTCCAGGGAAACGCCGTGTTTTTTCCCATAAAACCTAAGATACGCGCTGTTTACTGTAGGAGGTACGCTAACAACCCTGGGAAGGCTGGATGCTATTTTATTTAGTAGCTCAGGTTTAAGGGTTATGCCAGAGTTCTGTGTTCTAACCTCGACCCTCTGGAGTTCTGCCGCTGATCCCGCCCAGCGCCGGTACAGCAGGGACCATCACACCCAACGGGAAAAAAAAAACAAATGGCGGGGAAGGGCCCGGCAAAAGGGACCCGAGCAGCTGCGACTACGAGGCACCCGGCGTTCTTTAATCCCGACACCTGCAAGCCATTTCGTCATGATTTACAGGGGATGAAATATGGGGGGCCGAGGGGGGGGGTTTCACAACAAACGACGAGGACCGCGCTTCTTTACCTGGTTTGTCGATCGCCAACAAATGGTTCTTTAAATCCCAGAAGGCGCTTTTATAGGAATGAGGCTTGGACGTGGAGAGCCGTGTTTGATGTGATCATTAGCAGAATCTCAAAGTCGCCCAGCTGCTCGCCGATAATGTCGTGATATTATGGCGGTGATTACAACCTCTGACTTTTTTTTTTATTTCTCTTCGTGTCATTACCCGGGTGCGAGTCGGCCACATGCTGAATTACTTAGGGTTTTTCCTTTTTTTGGACTTGCTGGATGTGTTGCTGTTGTGTAATGGCGGGGATTATCTGTGACAAACATTGTTCCCATGTGTTTCAAGGATTTCCCCAATTTGTCCGACCTAAACATATTTTCTGGAGTACTTGCTGAAGTACTTGCTGTTATTAATCAGAGACGTTCTATTCTGCTCTGTCGGGAAGACAACCCGAATGAGACAGCTGTTTGCTAATAGTTCTTCAAACTGCGTTACCACCCAGGCATTTAATTAAAAAAATCCCCAAACTCTCACATTGACAGTAGTGTGCAACACTTAGTTGCACACTATGAATACCCTTTCATGTATCATATTTTACTCTAAAAGTTCATATATTACTCACTAGGGGGAGCTTTATCCGGAAAAACACTATTTTTTCAGGTATAAATTCGTAGAATGACTTCATAGAAATAGTTCTGTTGCGTTAATATGGACTGTTTGAGATTATTAACAAGTCACATTTAATTCAAGGGGTTCAATCAGGGGAGTTGCTTGTACAACGCAGGGGATTGGGGGATATACCCTTGCTGTCGGGGGATGACAGCCTAGGCCTATAACGTCATTCGGACGAGCAAAAACCTCATTCGAAGAAATGTAAAAAGGACTATGCATGAATTACAACTAGTCAAAATGAAGTTTTAGATATCTTGAATAAGAGTTTGGACGTTTCCGATTTCATCTACGCTACGCTACGCTACGATCTACGATCTACGCTGTCGTCCCTGACAGCGAGTCCCCTATCCCCAGTGATCTGCAAGCAATACCTCTGATTGACAGACTCTACAGTATTTTTTTTTATAAAAAGTGAATTAATTAGAACTATTACGTAAAATATTATAAATATATATTTATATAAATACAAGATAAGACGAATCACATGCACCAAATTTGGACTAAAAAGTCAAAAATCATGTCTGGAAAACTTTTTGGGGAAAAAGCTCCCCCTAGTGGCAGAAAATTACAAATGATCTTCACCCCCCCAAACTCAATCCATTTCTTCCTCACACTGAGTTCTACGAGGGTATAACATTTTAGTTCTTGAGTTATCGCGTTAACGCGAAGGATCCGCGGGTGTCGACGGTTTCTCCTCAGACGCGTTCATGGAGGACCTCACAGATCTTTCTGTCTCCTGGTTGACATCAGGGAGGTGGGAGGAGAGGAAACCTCATCAGTCACTCAACAAGCAGGTTGTTTCAAGTACCCTGATTACTTCACACACTTAGGTCCAAACTGAAACACTGATAACGCCTCACAAAGTGGGACAGAACCCCCACAGTGGGTTTCTCAAGGATGGACCCACTCAGAGCATCTGTCCTCTATGTCCTCCTCTCTGGAACCGCAGAGGAAACTTCCTGTCGCACAACCGTCAGCTCAGAGTCTGGAGTCGCATGACAAAGAGAAAGGAAGGAGAAACACCAAAGCTTTATTTAACTTGATCCTGTTAAACAGACGTTTGTTTGTCTGTCCGTCTTTATTTCTGTCCGTTAGAAAGATTATGGAAAAAGTACGGGACGCTTCTGCATTACATGACGATGTTTCACAGCCTTTAAAAATAATAAGATTTGTTGTTTTTTGTAGTCTTGTAGTCTCTGTGTCTTTTGTTGTTGCTGCCTTTGAAGACTTTGATGTTCCGTTATTCCTTTGATGTTTTGTTAGGGGTGTGGCTTTGCTCCTCTGATTCCTTTAACATTCCATAAGGGGGAGATGAGGTCTGCTTGTCCCCCTTAAACGTAGACCTGGGAGGAACATCAAAGGACTGTTCCTTTTTCCGTTGATGTTCCTTAGGGGGGATCTGGGGCCTATGCGCCTTTGTTCCACTAATTCCTTTGATGTTCCTTAGGGCGGAGCCAGGGGCTCATGTGGCTTTGTTCCTTTGATTCCTTTGATGTTCCTTTGATTCCTTTGATGTTCCTTAGGGTGGAGCTAGGGGCTCATGTGGCTTTGTTCCTTTGATTCCTTTGATGTTCCTTTGGGAGTGGGGGTGTTTGGGGCTGAGGGCAGGGGGAGGAACAGGAAATGACGTGACATACGTGACAGAGTAAACCTCTTGATGATTCTTTACGGGTCGATACTCAGAGAGTTTGTTGGCAGTCGTTCGAATTAAAGGGTGGAGATTATTGTGTAAACCTTAATGCATTTTTCCTCAACCTTGGTGCCTTGTTCCTTTGATGTTTTGTACTGGAGAGGAACAGGAAATGATAGAACAATGTCTGTTTGAGGGTAAACCCAGAGGCTGGCGGAGGTTTCCGCTCTCTGCGTTTATATTTATGCCCTACAAAATTCCCCGCAAAATATGCGTTTTATTAAAACATGACTCAGTGGACTGAAACACTGTTAACAACACAAGCGGATCCGCTTTTGAACGTAACAAAAGGCTTTCATGAATTATATTATTACATAAAATAAAAAAACAAAACAAAAAAAACTCCGGACTTTTATGTTTTAACCGAAGCTCATAATTAAAGCAATCGTGTGGCGGAAAAACAAATGTTACTGCTAATAGAAACACAGCTAACAGTGTGTTCCAGTTAGTGTCGTGTGTTTATTCTAAATACTTGCAGTTCTTCAGCTGTGATGATGATGATGATGATGATGACAAGAGCTTTTCATGAAACGCTGGAGCCAAGATGCCAAATCAGATAATAAACATGCCCTGCAAACCATTTGTTTCCCCGACTATTATCTCCGCCTGCTGCAGCGCAGTTGTTGCGTGAACCCCAGCGGCGGGCTGCGATCTATTAGCCCAGAAACCCACATGTTCGCAAAATCTGATCCACATTAGAACCTGGAGATCTTCATCTTGAATATAACAAATCGGGCCTGATGGTGAAGCTTTTTTTTTTCTTTAGAACCCAGCTGTTGGCAAATATATCAATAACAACCACAAAGGACCACAAAATAAATGAATATCACTCCAACTTCTTTTTCATGTTTCTGGTCAATTTATGGAAACTTACTGCAGAATAAATCTCCGATTAATTAACTTTTAAAGAAGTCTTTGGTTTTGAATTAGTGAAAATATTTTTCCTACGTCGCCCTGATTGAAGTCCTCAGATGAAGCGTGACTCGTTAATAATCTCAAACAGTCCATATTGACTCAATCTGAATGTTTCTATGAAGTCAGCAGTCTGTTCTAGGATCAGATCCCACAGTGACTCAATAAGGAAGATAAATACAGTTTTTCTGAGCTCTGGAATAAAACACTGTGAAAAATCGACTCTGTCGATTTTTCTCCTGTCGATACATAAAAGCTAAATTTAGACACAAATGGACCGATGTTTACAGAGAATAAAGTGTGAAAAATTCCCCCTAATTATTATTAAAATATGAACTATTATAATAAAACAATACACGATCAAATGAGCCAATTTGGACAAAATCGGAGAAATTACGGCCCAAAAACTTTTGGGGGTAAAGCTCCCCCTAGTGTCAGAAATATACGACTTACCTTCCCCAAAATAAATCAGTTTCTTCCTCACACTGAGGTCTATGAGGGTGTAAAGTTTGAAAATGATCTAAGAAAAAGTTTTGGAGGTATGTCTGGAGAAATAGCGTTTTTCGTAAAAAAAAAAATATATTTTTTTAAAAGTGCCCCCTACTGAGTAAAACATGAACTACTAGAGTCAAATAGGATATTTCCTAGATAAACTCCTGGATTCGATTCATCTGCACCAAATTTCTCTCTATTCTTTCTCCCATCTCTCTCTCTCTTCCAACCCAGGCGGTCATGGCAGCAGGCTTTCCAGCCTGAGTCTTGGATCTGGTGGAGGTTTCTGCCTGTTACAAGGCAGGTTTTTGACTGCATGTCTTTTCGTTCTTGTTTGTCTTGTCTCGCCCACTTTGATGAGAAAAATGTATTAGTTTTGAATAAAAAGGTAATAGAAGAGTCTCTTAAAGAGGATGGGTGAAGGTCAGAAAGCCCAGACGCACTGTAAAATAAAATAAAATAAAAAACCTTATTTGCTAAAAGATGTATTTTTAAGAAATGGTTTTGACGGGTTTTTGCTCTAAGCATAAATAAATGTGCACACTGGTGAACAAAAAAAAGGGAAAGGCAGTTTTTTTCTCCCCACGGTCGCCGTCTCCTCCCTCACAGAGGAATCTGTTGGGCCTTTGTAGAATAATGAATAAAAGCGAACGGTCTTTGAAAGCAGCGCGAGACAAGATTTTATCGTGAGTTAAATAAAAATTGGATTTGATTTGGCCGGTTCACACAAACATTTATACACTTTAGTGTTCCTCTGAACTGGGCCCAGCCTACACTGTAAAAAAAAAGCTGCTAAAAGCCAATTAAATGAAGTATTTTCAACTTGTGAAACGGAGCTTTTTAAACTGAATTTCATTTGATTTGGCACCTTTGAGGACGTCGTCAGACGACAGACGTCAGAACTCCCGACTTTGGGCCTGAATAAACAATAAGAAAGACCATAACCAGATCTGTTTCAAAATAAATCAATTAAATCAAATTTTTTCTTTTTTTTAATGCAATGAATGCCGAAATATTCTCATTCTTATTCAGCATAAATAAAATAAAAGGCCTTGCAGCAACATTTTCCTCATTTATATCCCCTCTTCCGTTCTCGCCGCTCTAGTCCCAGAGGTGACGGCGTCATATTTTCAAACGTCTCTCTCTCTCTCTCTCTCCCCGTTGGCACCTGCGTCCCCTCGCTCCGTCTCGGGGTTTCTCTTTTGTGGAGGACCACACAGGGGGGACGACATGCTGGAGACAGATCCGGGCTGGGTGGCCCGGCTGACAGGATCAGCCTTCAACAGACTGCGGCGGTAATGCGTGAAGACAGTGTAAAACCGGCCCATTGGAGATCGCAGAAAGAGCGGCGCTGGCTATTCTGAATAAACGCACTCAGAAAAAAGAGGATGAAGAAGAAGAGGGGGACGAAGAAGAAAGGTTCTTTGGGAGCCTTGTTTCGGCACCGGACTCGCACGCACTGCTAATGTCTGAAACGTCCCGGGGCGATCGGGGTAACTTTACTCCGGCGCTGTCAAAGACGGATTCGGCTGAAATCGGGAATTCCGAGCAGAAAATAACACTTTTTCTCAAAATTCGATTTTAAAGTGATAGAACTTAGTGCGAGGAAGAACTGGATTGATTTCGGCAAAGGTCGGTTGTATGTTTCTGCTTTGTCCCTAAAAGTTTCCGCGACGTAATTTTCAACTGGTGGAAAAAGAAATGACTGGAGGAGAAGTATTTTGTGTATGATCGCATTTTACTCACTAGGGGGAGATTTTTGTTGCGAAAAACACTTTATTTCAGATATAACTTCCTGCCTGCTGGTCCGATCTAGTCCAAATTCGGTGTACGTGAAAGGACTCAAGGGGATTTATCTTGCTGATAGCATCGATTTAACTTTGTAGTTCAAATTTTACTCACTAGGGGGGAGATTTTTTTTTATTACGAAAAACACTTAATTTCGGAAATAACTTCTTAGCCGTTGGTCCAATTCAGTTCGAAATTTGGTCTACAGGAAATTGTTCAAGGAGATATATCTCGTACGTATCATATTTACTCTATAGTTCCATTTTCACTCACTAGGGGGAGATTTCTTATTGACGAAAAACAGTTTATTTCGGATATATCTTCCTAGCCGTTTGTCCGATTTAGTCCAAATTCGTTGCACATGAAACGACGATCTACATTGACGCTATCATAGTTTACGCAAATATAAGACGTATGTTTTTAACTAGGGGGAGATTTATTATGAAAAAGTCAATTTTTTCATTTGATGAGTACAAACTGGGATTATTTATACGACGCGTTTTTTTGGATTCTCTGTACGTCTAATTACAGAATTAAGAATAAATCTTTTTGAAACTTGTCTTTTTAAGCAACATTTTGTAGTTTTGAAGATATACAGAGACAAATGATGGAAGAGAAACAGCTCAAACAGTTAAAGCGCCTCCTCCACCTCTTCTCTGAAGATGAAGGAGGCCTGAGAACTTCTCCAGCCGCGCTGATATAATCCGAACCCTTGAGGTTCCGACCCGAAACCGAGAAGATCTTCTAATCACTTTGTAGCATTTAGCACTTACTTAACAAAACAAATGCCTCTGTGTGTGTGTGTGTGTGTGTGTGTGTGTGTGTGTGTGTGTGTGTTAGAGAGAGATGCTGGACTTTGTCAAAGCTGAGAGGGTGCAGGAATAATAGATGGCGGGTGTCATCACCCGCCGGGCCTCTGGATCATTCCTGCTCAGGAAGAAGAATGGACTGTTTATTTTCTTTCTCTATCTCGTCTTCTTTTTAACGAGACGACGCGGGGACACATCCAGCGCCGGTCCCCTCCTCGCCTCTCTCGTTAGCCAGCTTCTTTTTTTTTAGGCCATGAGAAAAAGATAACACAGAAAACACGCTTTGGTTTTTTTGGGGGTTTTTTTTTTGTATCAACAAAGCTGTAGAAATGTGGGAAGCTGGGAATTTCAAAATGATAAAAAAAAAAAGGTCCAACGGTCTCAGCTTCGCTCATTAACTTGAAAATGTGTGGTGTTGTTTTACTAAAGAACTGCAGAGATAACACGATTGGTGGATTTCCCATGTGTAAACAAACTAACATCAGACTTCTACAACCACCGGCTTCGTTTCTGAGGTTTTCTTCTTTTTTTTAACAAGAAGACAAAACATTTAGGAGATATAATAACATGTCAGAGGAGATGAATGGAAATGGAAGTGAGGAGAGTCTTAAGGCTGGGAAATCAGGGAAACTAATGGACACACAGATTGGATAATGGATAGCGTTTGTACTTTAGTGTTTCTCTGAGCCGGGGCCCAGAATACACTGTAAAAAGAACATTGTGTGATGAACTCAGAAAGTTACTTCAACAGCCGATGAAATTAAGTATTTTCAACTTAAATGAATGAGTTGGACTCAAAAAAGACTTTATTTCTTTTAGGTTACTAGTTGAAGTGAATTCATCATATTTAATTTTTTTTACAGTGCATGATTAAAACCCCAAAAAGCAGAAAAAAGGGGGAAATTCCAGATTTTAGTTATTCTTTAAATCACTTTCCAAAAACCTTTTTTTTTTTTTTTTTCTCTTGCTTTTAACTACAAAAACATAAAGTGCATTATAAATTAAATGTATTATTATTATTATTATTAAAACATTCAATAAATACTCATTTAAGTAAGTGGTTTTTTTTTTGTTTTTTTTTACAGTGTATGATTCCACATTTAAAAAAAAAGGATAAAAAAGGCAAATTTCAGATTTGGATATCCTTCAAATGTTTTTTGTAATTTAATGAAAAGTCTTACTTTTTTTTTTTTTACAGTGTATGATTTCACCCTGAAGGCATTAAAAAGAAAAAAAATTTGGAAAATTCATCAAATCTTTAAAAAAAAATCTCTATTTTAGCCAAAAAAACTTGAAACAAAAAACAATAAATACTAAATATTTGTTTATTGTCCGTCATTATTTAATTCCTGCAGTGTTTTAAGACAAATATTACACACTAAAAAAAGAATTGTTGGTGATTAAAAAAGAAAGCATATAAATGGTGACTCAATTAAATGAAGTATTTACAACTTAAACAAATAAGCTCGACTCAAGAAAATAAAAATGTTCTCTTAGGTCACTAGTTTAAGTAAGTTAATCAAAAATTGTTTTATTTTTATAGTGCATGATTATCCCCCAAAATGGATCAAAAAGTGAAATTCCAGTTTGGAAATTCCTCAAATCTCTTTCCAAAAACTTTTTCTCCCACTTTTATCATGAAAAAGCTCAAACATAAAAATATACACTATAAAAAGGTTAATAATTGTCGCTGATTTCAAAAAATACTTTCGCTGACGACTGGATTTAATGAAGCATTTGCAACTCAAATGAATAATCTACACTCAAAAAAACACTTAATTTAATTTCCGTTACTTGTTGAAGTTCTATCTTTAAGTTCTTCAACAATTTTCTTTTTACAGTACATCATTAGAACCCAGGAATTCCAAATATGGTAATTCTTCAAATGTCTTCCAAAATGAACTATTTTCAACTTAAATAGTTGTGTTTTTTTTTTACAGTGCATTCCAGCATCACAGCATGTGCAGTTTGATATGTCAAAGTAGAATAGAGCCTCCTGACTCACTTTAGAGGAGGAGGAGGAGGAGGAGGAGGAGGAGGGGGGGAAATAAAGAAAGTAGTCCGCGGTCTCTGGACAGATGAAGACACAATCAGCATGTGTGTGTGTCCCCCCCGCCATCAGCAGGCAGTCAGGTGGTCCTCACCAGGCTCTCCACTCAAGCCTTTCACCACCCACCAGCACCCACTGCCTTTGTGCGGCGCAGAAGCGCCATGACCGATTCCACAAAGGAAGGGAGACATTGATCTTCAAGACGAGCTCTCAGTGTCGTCGCTGAGGGAAAAGAACCGATGCTCCCGAGAAGACCGCGACTAAGCTTTGCCTTTTTAAAAAAAACACAACAACAACCCCATAGTAGCTCTTAATCCATCTCTTCATCAGCGGCAGAACCGGGACAAGAACCAGATTTGTATAAGAGCCGTTGTGGGATCCATAAAAAGAACCTGGTGACGAAGACAAACAGGTTTTTTTTAAATTTTTTTAGGGGTATATTTGTCTGTTTCGTGAAGATATTCTACTTTATATGAGAAGAACTTTCATGATGATGTCAAACCCATCCAGAACACAGCACTACATTTTTCTACACTGTAAAACAAGACAAAGAAAAAGACAAATGCTGAATTTACAGTAAAAGTCCATGGATTTTAGCGTTAAAAAAATACGTCGGACTCAAAAACAACTAACAATTATACACTTTCAACATTTTGCTCATTTCTCTGTTAATTTTGTGAAAATGTATCTTTTCATAGTAAAATTCTGTGTTTTCCACCTATTTTGACTGTAAAAAAATTAAACTGGTTCTTGTTTTCTGTGTTTTTAATTCACCATAACCACCATTGTTTTTTATTGTCGCACTTGAAGTTTTTTTTACCGTCATTTTTACTTATAATTCTAATACTGAACATTTTTACAGTGTAGTATTTCCAATAAAATCAAAAACCTTTGACCATATTTACGTGATATTTTCCACTCTAAAGAAACAAAAGGTCAAGAGTGTAAAATTAAGAAATACTGTTAATTAAAAGGTTTCAAAAAATCCTAAATTTAACGGAATTAAGTGTGATTCCATTTTTGGAATATTCCTGTACTGTAAAAAAGTTTACAGCAAATCAGTTTTAAACTTAAACATTATACATATATTTTATTTACATTGAAATTCTGGTAATTACAATGTAATTATGTCATTTTTATTTTTTACAGTGTAGCACGGCGCTTCAGCTCACTTATCACAGCGTAATTCAATTGCGCCAATAAAACAATCCAGCTGCATAAACATGTTACAGAATGTGTGAAATCTAAAGCGGCGAGCATCTTTAAAGCCCCCCGGATAACGCCGCCTGCTGCGGGGGACAATAAATCACGGCGCGCCGTAATTTAATGATTTAAGACCTCGATATTTGTCACGTTGCGGCGCCACGCTGAGCCCGAGGTGTCGTTTTCTTAAGTGTCCATTACCGTGAAAGTCCATTCTCCCAAATGGCAGAATGGGGGGCCCCATTTGGGACGGCGGGCGGAGGCTGTGACATCACACATCGGAGCTAGAGAGGATCGGGCTTTTACACCTGTGTGAGGTTCTGGTTCTGAGGGCTGAGAATGGGCCAGCTGTGCGTTCTGGAGGTGACTCCGGGGAGAAGCTGGGAAATGTCAAATGTTAAATCCCCTTTTCCGTCGTGGTTCTCTGCAGTGTAAACGCGTGACGGGCTTTGGGTTCGCCTAACACGCCAAAAACGGCGGGCGATGAGGTCACAGCGTGAACTCTGGTCGCGGTATTGTTTTAGAGGGGGGTGGGGCTCATTGCTTCGCTCAGCGCCGCGAGGTGTAATTGCTCACTAAATAACCGTCTCTCAGGGGTGGCCGGCCCGTCATTCAGGACGGGCCTGCACAGCGTCCTCTCCCGCGCCGAGGCCGGTCCGACACCTACGGTGGCTTTTTCCTCCGTCTCCCAGGACGCCGTCTCCACCAGCCGCTTCATCAAGGCTGATCGCCGGAGACATCCTTGTACCGGTGATGTCCTCATGTGATGCGAAGCAGACCCGCGTCCTCAACACCCACCGAGGCGGGGGGACAAGAGGAGCCGGAGGGGCCTGACGGCTGATGAGTCAACAAAACCTCCAACCACAACACTGCCTAAACTCTCTCTTCCACAGAGGGCGGGGGGGAGGGGGTGGGTTCTGTTTACAGAACACCTAAAAAGTTGCGGCGGCGGTGGCGTCGTTTATACAGACAGTTTCTTTATCGGCGGGAAGGAAAAAAAACAGAAAAACTTTATTTATGACCCCGACAATGACAGAAGAAAAGGTTCCCGCCCTCCTCCATCTGTTTGCAATCAGGGTGTGATGCTATCATCACCTGTTTCCATGGTCCCACTCACATCTGGCTCGCATTGAAAAAAACAAGAATCACACAAGGTGCATTCCCCCCCCCCCCCCCCCCCCCCCCCCCCCCCCCGGGGGGGTCCGAACATATTAAACACAGGGGTATGCGTCTGTGAGCTTTTATTACGATGTAAAGCTGGTTTACTAAGATAACAAACTCTGGCTGTGGAAGGACTGCAAATTGTTTTACGGCTCGATCAAACACAATGGCCTCCAACGTACCGATCAGAATGTGCAGAATCTTTATTTGCACCACAATATTATTACTGTTAGTATTATTATTATTATTATTGGAAAGTGCGTCACAGAATGTGTTGTGGAGAAACTATGGCCTGAAAGTCTTTGGAGCTAAATCTCTCACTCGTCTCGTAAATATACAAACGGCTTTCCCCCCCCCGAAATCATTCCACTTCTTCCTCGCACTAAAGTCCACGATCTGATTCCACAATAACCCCGACTTTCCTGAGATGAAACAAAGTCGGACTCTCCACGGCTCGAATCCGGACTCCGGCTATGCAGCTGCTGCGTTCAGTCACGTTATCGCTGTGTGAATCCTGGGGGGTGATGTCAGAGGAAAAAGGAAACCGGCTAACTCCCAAACCGAGGGGGTCAAAGGTCAGAGGTAGGCTGGCAAAGACCCAGAGTCTTTTTTCCCCCTCTTCTTTTTCCTTAAAAGCATAAGTCACTTCATCCAAATGACTCGCCGGACAGGAAGCTGCTTCCTGTAGCATATCTGCTTATGAGCTGCCGTTTGTCACGGCGGAGCAATAGCTGTCATTTTTGGGGTCAAAGGTCACAGCTTTTTAAAAAGATTACAAAAAAGAAAAAGGGAGCGTCCCCAGAGACGGCGCCGCGTCGATGGAAAACGGAGACAAATGGATGGATGGACAAACTAATTCATTTGCTACGCTAATGTGAGCTTTTCATCATCTGTAATGAAAAATCAACACGGCCGGAGCAATAAAGCGAAAGACCCCTCGCCGTCCAGCCGGCGTTCATGTGGCGTCACTGGTCCTCAGGCGGGGAGGGGGGCGGGGTCAACCAAGAGTTTTTAAAAGATCAAAGGTTCAGTGTTGTCACAGTATACCTTACAACAAAAACTCTATGCTCCCTAGACAAATCATGCTTGACATATACATACGAGCCACAACATTACGACCACCTGTCTAATAATAATGATAGTAATAATAATCTGACCTTTCCTCTGAAAAATGGACTCTGCTCTTCTGTGGGTTTGGATGATCCATAGAAGTGAGCCTTGGACTACTTTCCCTTCCTTAGACCGCTTTTGTGGGTACTGAAGGTATTATGGAATCATCATGGCCGCTGTCGCCGCCGCTATTCTGTGCGTATTTAATTTGATTTACCGTAAAATGACAAATCGTTTAATCAGGCAGGTTTTTTTAAGAGTAAAAAAAAAAAAAAATTCTAAGAAAAGAAAACCATTTTTTATTTATCGTCAAAATTATTTAAAAAAAACTTATAAAATCATTTGATGTTAAAATTCTAAATTTCGTGAAAAAAAAAAATCAATTTTAATTAGACTAACTCAACCTTTAAAAAATTTTTTTTTTTATGTTTTAATCCTAAAGAATAAATTTTTAAAACTCATAAAATGATTTTATTTGTATTATTAATTATTATTATTAATAACAAATATTATTATTATTATTTTTATGATAATAATAATTAGACTAGCCCAACCTTGAAAAAAGAAATTCTCAAATTTTTTTTACGTGTCAATCATAAAGAATACATTTTTTAAACTCATAAAATGTGTTAATTTGTATTATTAATTATTATTAATAATAATAATTAGGCTAGCCCAACTTTAAAATTTAAATTAAATTTTTTTTTTTTATTAATTATGATTAATTATTAGATTTTTAAACTCGTAAAATTACTTAATTTTCATCATTAATTATTAGCATTATAATGAATTAGACTAGCTAAAACTTTTGCTTAAATCTGTTTTTAGACCCTGATTAGACTTTTTTCGGTCGTTTCAAGTTTTCTTAGATTCTGTAACTACTCGGACTTTCTCAACAGCCACGGGTAATTAAACCAATGGGGTCCCGCAGGGGTCTATCCTTGGCCCCCTACCCTTCCAGCGCATACATGCTGCCACGGGGTCGCATTATAATCAGGTTCAGTCCCATGTGTCCATAAAAAATAGAGACTCAGAATGAGCTCAACCAAACAGCTGAGCAGGACATTAAAGGGTTAAGTGGGCTTTTTTTTTTGTTCTTCTTATTTTAATGGCGGGTCGTTAAATCGTTTTGGCGGAGGAGGAGTTGGACCTGTACCGCATCGAACGTGTCACCGATACCGGTGATGGTTCCAGGGCTCCAAGGCTGCGAGGGTATAACCCCAAAGAAGACCCCATATCACCTGCGTCGGACAAGCCGTCCGACTTTACGGCTTGTACGATTTAACCACTCAAATAAAATGCGAAGTTTTGTCCGAAAAACATTGATTTAAAAAAAAGAAAAACAGAAACAGAAAATGTAACTATTAGAGTTAAAGCGGACCAAATGGGTTGGAGGTTGTGTCCGAAAATGTTTCTTTTTTTTTTCTCCCCCTAGTCAAAAATAAGTCGTCCAGCAACCTGTCGACACAAATCCACAAATTTGGCAGAACTTGGACCTTGTGACAAATAGAGATGTTGAAAAACGCCTTTTCTCGATCATGCAACAAAAAGAGAAAACGAAAGAAGAAAAATCCCGGATCCACGTCTCCAGAATTCAAAGTGGTTATAAACTGGCCCGAAACCAAATCTCCCTCCAAATTACGTGGAAAACGGTCCAGAAGAATTTGTGAAATGCTGCTGCTGACAAACAGACGTGGGAGGAAACATCAACTCCTCAGCCGAGGTAATCATCCGTGGGTTCGCTGTGCTGACAGCGACGCCACCGCCAGGCCCGCGTTTGTCTGCCCGGTTTTCTGCAAGGGAATGATGTCACAGTTCTGGACGGGCCCAGAAACTGGGAAATCCTCCACAGACTCAGGACGGCATCTGGAGGTTGTATCAGTCCATCAGGAGGAGGATTACTGCAGAAGGAGGACCAAAAATTCTGTTCCTCTGTTTTTGTTACCGGTTGGATTAAGATTATAAATAAAAAACCTCAAGGATTTAATGACATCATTGGTGAGGATGTTAACGCCATAACTCAAAAACGTATAATGTATCATTTTCAAATGTTGTACCCACATAGACCTTGGTGCGAGGAAGAACTGGATCGATTTTGGGAAAGGTCAGTTGCACATTCCCGCCACTAGAGGGAGCGTTATCTCCCAAATCCCAGTTTTTGGACTGTGATTTTTCAAACGTTGGTCAAATTTAGTCTAAAATTAGTTGTTTTTTTTAAATGAATCGACTCATATTTGTTGTTTTCACGATGTTGATTAACGTTTTATTCTGAGTCACATGGCGATCCTTGTGATGTGAAGACTGATGAAGATGTTTCATGTATTTGCTTGTATTTGATCTTTTTGCGTGACTTTTCATAACCTTTAATGTAAAAAAAAAAACAGCTATGGAAAAAAATTATTCTTTGAGGCATTTATTAATTGAATATCTTGGACTCTAAACCGACCATCATTTAACATGAAACAGTTTTTAGCGAGCACGTTTTGAAACGTTGGCAAAATCAAACTCAAATTACAAAATAAAATGAAGTAATTTCATGAAGAAGTTTTGTATTTCATGGAAAAACACTGGAGTTTAATTAGATTAACGCGACCTTTTAGTAAAAAGCGTTTAAATACAGAAAACTTCTGTATTTGGTCCTTTTTAGGCTTTTTTTGGTTTCAGGTTTCGTAATTTTATTTAGCAAGTCGTCTCATGCCGTCAAACGCGAGAAAATAAAAAGTCCTTATCCTTCCTCCTTGGTGGTCCCCTTTGACCGGTGGTGTCCCACAGGGCTCTGTCCTGGGCCCCTTCTCTTAAGCATAGACTTGCAGCCACTGGGTCGTAATAGAAACGGGTTCAGTCACATTGTTTAATTAGAAATAGTGTTTTAAAACCAAACAGCTGAGTGGGACATCAAAGGCTTCAGTTTTAGTCCTTCCTCTGGGCCACCGTAGTTTGGACCTTGCGAAGGACAACCGGGACTACCTGGAATCTTAGTAACCCTGAGTCTTTGAGGGCTTTTGCGTGTTTCTTTCTATTTTCTATGAATTTAACCAGAAAACTGCGTATTTAAAAAAAAAAAAAAACTTTACTATGTCCTTTTTTTTTTCTTTCTTTTTTTTTCCCTCCTCCTCTTCCTCCTGGTAACTCCTCCAAAGTCTGAACACTGCAATTAGTGAGCTTTAATCTCGAAAGAGGTTAAAGCAGTCCCTTAGATGACATCCGTCTCTGACTCATACTTGATCGTACCGACAGATGGAAACTATTTCAACATCATTAGCGTTATGAACATTACGCTGACATCATCCTGCCGCTCCTGTGGCTATTTCTGGATATTCTTTCTCAGAAGTATCGACACCCCTCCCAACTTTCATAAATACTTCCTGATTTTGTATAGGAAGTCTTTTCCGTCACGCCGTTACACAAGACGTTTGTTACTATGAGTCGACACCATATGACTTCCCTGCTTGTGTTGGAAAGTTTCGGAACGTCCCTTTAGATCCGTGTGCATCATCCTCGGCCTTTACCGGCCCCCCCCCCCCCCCCCCCCCCCCCCCCCCCCCCCCCGCATTGTGGCGAAGGAAGTTCTGCTCCGTATCCGCGTCAAGCGCACGTTTCACCACGACATTCAAAGCCCTCAATGTCACCATTTCATTAAACTCCTGGAGGTGAAAAATGAAAAATAAAAAAATGAGTCTCTTCATTAGTCCCCGAATGGATTTGGCACGCCGTGGAAAACCGATGGATCAATTCAGCCATTCTGTTCCGGAGGATCTTCGCGGGCGAATCAGAGAAACCTCGCCGAGAATTGAACCTCTGAGGATATCGAGCAGAAGGAGAGTTTAGCATCCAAACGGCTCCCATCGATCATCTTTCTGAGCATAGGCTAATGGCCGCCCAATGATACTTATCAAGCTCCATAAGTGCTCCTTCCAATAAATACACAGCCGGGTCGTTTGTATCGGGATCCCGGCGTTGATGGATACGGGATTACCACTTAACCTTGGAGTTATTCCGAGACGCCCCTTAAATCGTCCGATACATTATCCGTCCCATAAAAGGCCTTACCAGTCTTTAAGGATATCACCTCTTAATGCGAAATATGTTTTATGTGATCCGTTAAACTGGAGGTGTCGGCGACCTATCAATCAAATAGATGATCACGTGACAGGGCATCACTGTCCTTTTATCTCCGAAAGGATGTTACGGTATCTTTTATGTATAGCAATGGCCCTTTGATTGATAATATGTTGACCTTTGGTGCGTTACTGCGTTCAACGCGGAACCGCAGGCGAAGGGGGAGGCGGCTTCATGTTCAGGAAGGAGCGACACTCGGAGCCCTCCGGAATTTTAAAAGTAAAATGGGATACGAAACATTGTAACCCGATCTTTCATTCAAATTATCGACAAACGTCGAATTAAATAAAACTTAACTTAATATAAAACTAATAATAATATTAATGTGTTTTGCTCCGCCCACTTTTGCTACAATAACAGTCTGAGTCTCCTTCTGTAGTCTGTGATGAGGTCTGAGGACACGTGGACAAGATCTGAGAACACTCCTCCATACAGAACCTCTCCAACTCCTTCAGGTTCTGAGGTCCACGCTGGTGGACTCTCCTCTGCAGCACATCCCACAGATGTTCTGCGGGTTTAGGTCAGGTGACTGGGATGGTCATGGCAGAACCTTTATTCTGTGACCTCTGAACCATTCTTGGGTTGATGTTGAGGTGATCTTCAGATCATTGTCCTGCTGGAAGGTCCAACCAAGACCCACTTTAAGGTTCCTGACAGGCTTTTAGGTCTTCATCCAGTACCTGCTGGTGTTTGACGGAGTCCATGGAACCATGTCTTTAACAAGATGTCTAGAACCTTTGGGAGGAATCAGCCTCAAAGCATCAGCGATCCACCACTAGACCTCATAGTGGATGTGAGGTGCTCTTCTCTATGGCTCTCTTTCTTGCTAAGCCACACCCATCTTAGATGTTTTTTGCAAAAGCTCTACTTTGTTCTCATCTGACCTCTGACCTTGTTGCAGTGAAAGTCCCAGTGGTGTTTGTCAAACTGTAGCAGCGTTAGCTTGTAGCAGCGTTAGCTTGTTCTTCTTACCCTCCCAAACAGCTGGTGTTGGTGCCGGCGCCATCTGATGGTGGTTAGGCAGACTTTCTGAATCCTTCAAGATTTAACTGACCTCTGACCTCTCTAGCTGTAATCTTTGGAGAATCTATTGCCAGTGGAACCATCTTCCTCACAGTGTGTGGGGTCAGTTTGGAGACACTTCCTCTTCCAGGCTGATTTTTAACCTGATAAACTTCGTCATTATCGATCTAACTGTTGAAATTTTGTGAAAAAATGTTGTTTAATGATCACAAGATGCTCATGATGATGTTAATTATTGTTGTTATCATTATTATTATTATTGTATAGTATTTCCCCATAAACTATCACTAAATGTTACATTAATATTAATGTTATTATCGACCATGGAGCCGTTGGAGAAAGTGGATAATAGCTGATATCTTTGCTGCTTTTCCCCCGTCTGTATCTCTCCTCACCTGTGTCTCTCTCTCCCTTTCTCGCTCTCACTCTCTTTTTTTTCCAAACCCGACCGGTCATGGCAGTAGGCCGTCCACCCTGAGTCTTGGATCTGCTCGAGGTTTCTGCCCGTTAAAGGGCAGTTTTCTCTCGCCATTGTCGCCAAGTGCTGCTCAAGGAGGAATTTGTTGGGTCCTGTAGATAATTATATAAAGAGTTTGTTCTGTAGATAATTATATAAAGAGTTTGTTCTGTAGATAATTATATAAAGAGTTTGTTCTGTAGATAATTATATAAA
>VRLP01006291.1:0-29626 GCA_009660295.1 Lophius piscatorius
CGACTGACACATTTAAAAAAGGACTTAAAACTTTCCTTTTTAGCAGAACCTATAACCTTAATTAACATTGCTGGTTTTTGGTAAGGCTTTTATATAGTTATTTTTTTTTTATTTTTTTATTGATGCTTTTATCTGCTTTTGCTTTGTAGCACTTTGAGATTTGATCCAAATGTAAAGTGCATTATAAATTAAATGTATTATTATTATTATTATTATTGACCGATAAGACTGAGCTTATAATTGAATTAAAAGTCAAACCCAAACTGCAGTTTGAATACTTGTAAAATATTATCAGCAGAGTGGTGTGCATTTTCTGATACACACCAGCAATTAATACAGTTGGTTATATAGATTTTCAGAGTATCACATGTGTTGATACTATATCATAATCGTGCTGAGTCAGCAATAAAAGGAAAAAGTTCATAGAATTATACACAGAGAACAATATCAGATGCCTTTCTAGTTAAAATATATTTTGATTCCACATGCGTTGTTATCTTGTCAAGATATAATAAGCAAAGGACCCCCTACTTTAAGTTTGAGGACATTAGGTGCTCCTGATCCACAGCACTTCTCCTTAAACTTCAGGGCATGTGGCAGCAGAACTACTTACACCTCCCATTAGGTGAGAGATGAGGAACCAATTACCTGAAGATATGTCTTGGGGCCAAAAATATCATTGACAGCTTGTCACAGTGTGAGATGTTGGGAAAAAGAGGGTGGGAGAAGTCGTAAGGTAACATGACATATTCTATTATCTTCTGGTTTCTCCCCAGATCTGGTAGAACTGACACACAAGCACAGTGTATTTTATATAAGGTAACATTCACTTCTGTGAAAACATATTGATCACGGAATGCTGGTTATTTCCCTTCAGTGCCATTACTGTCCTGGAACCTGTTTGCGAGAAGGTATGTCACTCGAGATTCGATAAAGGTAAGGTAAAAAGGTGGAACTGAATCCAGGCATTTAATTTTATCACAGTTCCTCCAACATTACATGATCGGTCGCTGATCGCACCATAACCAGCTAAAAGGAATCAAATCAAAAATAGTTGGCTTTGGTTCTCCCCCATTCTAATTTTCATGTTATATCGTGAACATTTTTATATCAAACTATCACGTAATAACGTGATAATATTCACCTTATTATCTGTTAACTATCATGTTATAACGTAATAATAATCATGTTTTATAATTTCATATTATGATGTGATAATTTTACACTTGAAAATGCTAATTATCATGTTATAATGTGATAATGTTCACGTTTATTTTCATTTTCAATTATAAAAAAAATCAATTCATCTTTATTTAACTATTTCAAAGTCAAATAATAAAGATATTTAACGAATAGAACAATATAGAACAATATTCACCATTAATATATATGAGAGCAAAAACAAGCGCCAAAAAAGACGATAAATAAATACATCTTTGTTTTTTCATAACATTAATTCGTACTATAAATCTGAATGTATTTTTAAAAAATATTTATATAATAATATTTATATAATATAATATTTCCTAGTTTTCAAATCAGAACATGTATATAATAATCAATCAATCAAACAATAATTATCTCATTGTAATATGACAATTTTCTCATTAAAACATAATTATTTTCATGTTTAAGAAAATAATCTTTATGCAATGTGCTTCCATAATTTAGTCAGGTTTGTGCTGTAAAGCTGTCCCACGCCATGTAAATAAAAAGTAGATTGGGGTGGCTGTAGATTAGGGGGTAAAGTGGTCTACCTTTCAAATAAAAAATGGTGACCTGTCCTTGCAGTCTGTATCAAATAATCTGTATCAGCCCTGTTTTAGCATTTGTTCAATGGTTATAGTTTTATAATTTCACAATGGCACTTTTTCAATCTTTCTTGGTTTAGCTCTTGGAAATTTATTGCTGAACTGTTTCTTGAATATGAACCTGGGAGCCTCCTCATATCCAGGACTGTCAACTTCAAGATGAAAGCTCCAAATTAAATGTATTATTATTATTAATATTAAAGGCACTTGCAGGTAAAGTGGCTCAGGTCTGTAGCTCTTACCATATATGACCAATGTTAATGCTTTCACCCGTGCTTTTGAGACATAGCTGATGCTCTAGCCCCTAAATAACACAATGGCAATCTTCATCAGGTAGCTCGTCTATCTGTCGCCTCTACTGTGAAAGGTATTTAATAACTCTAAGAACGGCCTGTTACTGCCCGATTCAACACGTTAAACTGATCTGTAGAGATGAGGGGAACGACGGAGACAGTTGATATTCTCTTTGGAGGCATCATGAGGGATTTCATTCACCGTAAAAACAGTCGTGGAATCCATTAATAATGTAGAAATACTGATATAAATGCTTTAAAGGTGAAATGAAATAAAACATGTAATTTAACATTTATTTATACTGTAGAAGTATGACTGACTCATCAAAAATTAAATATTTAATAATAATAGCTTCAATATATTTCCAAGTTACAATACAGTTTTTAATAATAATTCAAACACTAAACGCTTTTTTCCCACCGGTTTGCTATTTTGTACTGATGTTTAGAAATTCCACGGCAGTCGAGGTAAGGATACAGTTTCTCTGCTGACAGTAAATTCAGTCAGACAAAATGCAATAAAGACATAAGTTGTTATACAGTTTGAGTAAGAGAGATGATTCCGCGTATATCTCTACGGGAGAATTTGATCTCTTGCAATCACTACCACTGTCACTATTACTTTCCCCACTTACATACAACACCCACAGCTGAGAGCAAGACTCTCACAAGGATGTGACTGGTATGAGAAATGCACAAACTCACTAACTCAGACTTAAGAACAAGACTGCATCACAACTTAAATGCTGAAATGGACCGAACATCAATGTGTAAAAGTATCAGAGCAAATCAGTTCACTCGGAGCCTCTTAATTTATTCTAGTGAGTCGGACTCACATAGAATTTTGTTCTATTTTTTACAAAATAAGATAACGGCAGCTGTCAAATCCAAAAACCAATGTCAGCAACAGGCGAGTTCTGTACAGAAATAAAGACTATAATGTAAAGTGTCCGTGTGGCCTTGGTGCTCAAAATGGTTGCGACTCCTGCAGGACCCATTTTTATTACTGTCAGTGTGTTTAAAATATGTCCCGCAGTAAGGAAAATAGATGACAGCTGCGTAACAGAGTGTACGATCAGTGTACGCAGTGGTGATCTGCTCAGGTAACTATTTCATTTTCAAAGGGCAAAAACTGATAGCAGCAGCTGAGACTGACAGCAGGATTTATATCCTGACACTGATATGTACATCATTCTGTATCAGCCTCCCTTCAAATGGAATAGACAGATGTATGTCTGCAGCTGTATAATTTCCCAAAAGGTACCGCTTGCATTCTTCAGGCGGGGATCGTGATCTTTTTTCAAAGGAAGCATGTTTATAGCTCTCTCCCTTACAAAATGTGAGCTAACATATAAAGCTCTCATAGACGGATATTATTATGTAGAAATCAAATGATAGTTCAATTTATCTTGTCACTAATGGACAGGAAAATGTAATCAGTCAGTAATGACCCTCGCATTTGAGTAAATAATAATGTCTCTGTGTTGATGAAACTAATATTATATAAAGTGTTTAGCGTCTTGTCTTGTGCTGCTACTGTGTGAATAATAATGTGAGCGGGCTGTGCCTGATCTCATCGGGGATGATGTTTGGTATGGGAATTGGGTTCACAGGTGATTTAAGAAATGCAATTGTGTTTACTGTGTCACTATATGCATGTAATAATATAAGCAATTGTTTTAAGTTCAGCACTCGGCATTAATAAATAATTAGAGCCCATTCTCATTCCAAGGCCATCAAATACTGCCGCTTATCATCCAGACGCTGAAGGTATATTTGTGCATGTTGATGACGATGATGAATGCACCTCCACCGGGAACATATTTGTGTCAATAAGGGAAACAAATTCCACAACTCAGGAGCTCCATCTTTCAAAGGCTGTATTTGAAGTCTCACAGTGTCCTGTCCCTCTACTAATGAAGCCCAGAAATGTATCTGTGCTTTCTCTTTCCGCAAATTAATCCTGAATCGAAACATTCATACGCACTGGTCAGGCTTAAAACATTCTTCCCAAAATGTCTCCATTTTTATTACTGTGACTATGCATACCGCTTCCACTATGAGAGTTCAAATTCCATAGATTTCACCTCTATTGCTATTATTGCTGCAGATACAACCACAGCTTTCACTACGACTACATCTAAAACAAACACAGCTTTTATAACATGAACCGTGATCAGGACTAATCATCAACACATTGACAGCTGTCCATGTTGCAAAGTGATAGGCATGGCGCCTCGTCTGTGCTTGATGCAAAGGTAAAAGCAGGAAGGGCTGATGAAATTCTCTGCTGATCAAACCGTCTCATTTAACAGCGCTCAATGTAGCCTGGCCTGACCGCGCTGGAGAAAGGACAGGCCTTTCTAGACAACATCCTTTGAAGGAATTGGGACACAGCTAATCAGAACAACTCCAAAAGGTGACACATTTTACAAAGTGAGAATGTCCAAAGGAGGTTGGAAGTAAAATATAGAGAGCTGGTTCTTCATCACGTGACTTTCACCCAGGACCAGGGAGTTAGGGCTCTCTGTTGGAATCAAACTGAAACGCATGTGCTGCGTCTCAAATCACATACTGTGAACACAGCCAAAAAGTATTTTTGTCGAATTTGTAGTCATAATATCTCATATCCACCTTCCTCCCCTGTTCAGCTCCAAGCAGGAACCGCATCGGTTGCCCTATGAACGGCTCTTGATAGGATATTTTAAGGCACGAGTGCACATGGGGTTATCTTCATTCTAGTCATATTGACAATTACAGATACAAGATGCACTGTTCAACCACAACTTTATAAACATTTGACATTTGAAGTTTGACAATAACAATGGCAATTTCATTGAAATGGCACCGTTAAGGGGGTGGGATATATTAGGTAGTACATGTCCATATGTCCATATGTCCATATGTTGATATGTATATATGAACACATCAACACACATGCATATTTGTGTGTATACATTCATATATGTATATATATGAATATATATGTTGATGTGTTAGAAGTGGAAAAAATGGAAACGCGTGAACATCAGAGAGACTTTGACAAGGGCCGTATGTTATGGACCTGCAGTACTTGAGATGTGGGTCAGAGCTTCTGAAGTACTGCAGGTCCAGAATGGAAAACTGGTGAAACAGTGACGGTGTCATGGGTTTCAACGTCTCATTGATGCATGTTGGATACATAGAATCAGAATACACAGAGCTCTTTTGGCAGCAGAAAGGGGACCAACAAAATGTTATAAGATGAATGATTGGTGTATGTAACCAGTGTCATTGGATCAGCCCCTGCTCTTAATTGATTCTAAATAGCATTTTTTTTGTAGCTGAAGTTGTCGAAACATTCTTCTATATTTAATCATTCTAAGAGCATAGAGAGTTAAGAGGAGGAATATGCTTAATTTTTGAGTCCGGGGAGCTAAGGCAGGTTTATGTTTTTTCTGTTTGCTTTTCCCAAAGGCAGTAAATCCACTCATCGTGATTAATATTAACCATTGACATGGAGAATCTGCGCTCATTCATGTAGTAATTTGCATTTGCTAAAAGCGCTCTAGCATTAAGCAGGAACTGTTGGTTTTAAATTAGGTCCTTGTACTGGGGAGAGCACTTCTCTCCACTGGCCATATTAAATGAGCAGACATTTGGGTGCTGATGCAAAATGAGCAAGTCCTTGAAGGCAGGTGGGTTTTGTCTTACACTGGAGGAAATCTATATGTTTGACAGACTTCTATTAGTCTTGGCCAATGCCCTGTCAGAGTTCATTTTTGGTTTTACCAAAGTGTCTGTTGGGAATCGTATGACTTTGCTGACATGGTCTTTGTAGTGTTTGCTGCTATATCAAAAGGAGCAGGCGGGGAGTCGCGTTTTAACCTCAGCACAATATAGGGAGGCATCACAATTCAAAGGACCTCTCGACATTCTGTGCACAGTAATCTGTTCAGTCATGCGTCACTGTCACCCACATTCTCCGTGCCATCACATTTCTGTCTTGTCGTAAATACTTCAATCACAGCATGCCCCCCCCTCGAGGTATCGCACTTTCTTGAACCAGAGCAGGGGGCCAGGGCAGTTTCACATTCCAGCCAACAGCTCATCCATCACATTGAGCAATAATGGCACCTTCTGTGTCCTTATCAAGAACACTTCTCATAAGACACATAGGACTTGAATTTGTGTATAAAAAGAGTCATTGCTGCAAAGGATGTGTGTCTGTAAAAACTGCTTAAGAGTGACAGTAGTACAGGCTGTATTTGAAGAGGGACAGTTATGGTTTCAACTATTAGTTTGCAGTGCAAGTTAGTGAGTTATGGTTAGTGACATATTGTCAAATTGGGGCTAGGACTTTCCAGATGAATATTAAGGTTTATTTCTGGAAACTCGCTATGAATGACCAAATTTAAGGTCAGCATGCAGAAACCACTGCTTACCAGCTGGCCTGCAGTTTTTCTGTGCTGCCTCCTTTTCTCTCAATGATTTCATGGCACAAATTGCAGGTAATGATAGTAATTTACATTAAAATTGCTGCAGACTAGAAGAGTGCTGGTAAATACGTACAAGCTTGAAGCTAATGAATTTGAAATAGATTTCTGAGGTGGGTTGTGACTTTTTGCTACCATGCTGAATAAAATTATACGTCTTTTTTGCCATGACTGCTCCTGCTTGCCAAAATACTTCAGATACTATTAGTACTCTTAGCATTACCCAGTAAATCAAATGGAAGAATTATAGCCAAAAATATGTTATAAAAAATCCAGGTCCAGACACTCCGTGGTTTGAAAAGTAAAAGGCCTTTAATTCAATGAGCTGGAGTCATTAAAAAAAACGTGTCTTTGGGGTTTTGAGGAGCAGAGTAATACTAGATGCAATCTTCACAGGTGTGCATGCATCATTTTTTTTCTAGCCTCTGCAGACACTGGGGAGTATATAGTTAATTATCTCTCTGCATCATATAGAATACAACAAAGAGTCAAACAGGCTGTTTGATACGTATCTTCCCAATATTTATTCAAGAAGGATCAAACCTTCAACAGGGAACAACGATGGATAAACTACATCTGTCTATCAAATTAAAACAGCATATTAAATGCATTACAGATATGAAAATAAGATTTCTATAAGAAAGATGAGAGGTCAAACCCATCATTGAAACCATGGTAAGAGGAGGCCTTGAAGGCAGAAAAGCATCTCTCTGTTTGAGGCGATTGATTTTGACACTCCATTGGTTAAATCACCACCATGTTGCGCCTCCATGTAATGTTTGGCCATAAGATAGTTTCAATCCCATTTTATACTAGATTCAGTCTTAATTCTCGCATCGCATTTGTTGCTGTTCCCTGCTATGAACATTTGTACTTTTTAGGGACATCAGCAGAGCTCCAGTTATTCTATGTTATATCTGTTTAGGTTTAAGATATTTTTGGACTGAAAAGTTGGTTTTGAAAACACCAGATAACCAGTTGAAGAATTGTTAGTAATAATTCTGGTTAAACTCATCTCAAGAGAAATATAAAACAAGCACTTTTTTTTCTTTTATCGTTTTTGATCTAATGTACATTTAAAGTAAATGATGTATGTTTTTGAAGGAATGTTCCTTAATGCACATAGTTCACAAAATATTCAAAAATAATCAGATATTTAAAAAAAAAGATGGAAAATTAATGGTCAAGAGGTCTAATAGAGGTGGACAAATATGTAGAGGAGATAAATAATTGTGAAAATAAAATAACTAAAAAGAAAAAATAGGTTTAATGATTATCACATCACATTTTTGTATTCCATTTGAAACTGTGTCCAGACTTTTGTCCGTCAGACTATATGACAGTGATGGATGGCTGTTTGCACAATGTTATGGAGGAGTGTTGTTTTAGACTGTCATGAATTCTGAAAATAAAGAGGGATTTATGCCATGATCTTGGTTAGAAACTTCATCACACTTGATCACAGGTTCTACATTAATTCTTGAGAATGGACATATTCTGAGTAAGCCATTCCTGTTAACTGTCTTTTCACCTTTCCAAACAAAGTTCAGATTAATGTTGTTGAAAATAAGAAATCTCCTAGCAGCTGTAGTTCTTGCTACAAGCAGCCAATGCAGCCCACCTGAACTCAATGATACAATTTTAGTCTCTTATCCCATAAAACATTCAGTTCACTACTATAGACGGTGGCTGAAAGGATATTGGCTCAACATTTGTTTTTGGAAAATCTTTAATTTTCATTTGGTTGAATGGCTAGATGGACTTGTTGTCAAATGTAGCCTACTGACAAATTATGTTTACAGTTTGTCCACCACATGGACTGAACTTGACTTTGAACTTTTGCTGGCAAAATGTTTGCTATACTGGCTTGTAGCAGAGAGAACTAAAAATGTCTCATGTTGCTGAGTCATATCAGAGTTTTATCCTGTTCACTGGAGTCCTGAACGAGCTTTCCATTTGCAGAATGGTAATTATTGCTCCAGATATATATCAAATGCTCTGGGGGTAACTAAGGAATTGTATATCTTGAGAAAAACATTGATAATGTTTGAAATTTTTTTATATTTGATTGCGGAAATTTAAACAAAATAGGTACATTTGAAAATGTAGATGCTCTTAATTTTGAAGTACATGAAAGAATGTAGAGGAAGAGTTAAATCTGATTTAAGTTTACCTCAGCTGTCTCGCCGCGAATTAATCACTTTGGATCCTATGGAGGTTTATTTATCCAAGTCGTGTGATTTAATTAGCTTGCTAAATATAGCCCACATGCAAATGTGCTATATTGTTCATGTAACTCCTTAAAGGTGCAGTGTATACATTTAGGTGTAATTTTGGATAAATGGTATACAGTACTCACAACTATTATTTTATCAGTGTGAAATCAGATGAAACCAAAAATTCCTTTGAAAATTTAGCTTAGAAAATGTCTCTAATATCGCCAGAGGGAGTGGTTCCTCTTCCACAGAGGCCCCAATGTTGTGCTGCCATGTTGGTTCGCCTGAAACAAATTTTGACAAATGGAGAATCTTATTCAATAATAAGCCAGGGAGCGTGAATCCTTGTTGTCAAAGAAGGAAAACATGAACCCCTTACTCATGAGACAATTGCAAGGTTAATGGTGGGGTCCCAGCACTCCTCCCAAAAAGATTCAACTTGGTTTGTGAAGTTAAGCAACAGAATGCCAGAGTGCTTGCTCCACCGCTGGACACATTTCCTCCACGGTGGCGTTGCCTGGCTGTGGGTTTGAGCGACGAGTGAAGATGGCGGCATGTAGCTTAAATCTAGACCCAGAAGCTCGGCTAGATCTATGGGGGAAACCTGTTGCAGCTTGATTGCATTATTTGTGTTTTGAAGCATTTTTGCATGTGTGGTTAAATGTAACTGTTTCTTGTAGTTTTTGGGAGGAATGACACTCATTTGTGCTAATCAATGTGTGATGCTTCATCTTGTCCCAGTATCATGGGGATGGTGCTGGAGGTTGATGGTGGTCTAGTGTAATCGTAAGCATTGTACGAAAGGTTGAGGTCCACTTACTTACAATAACTTGTCTCTCTCTGCGTTGTATTTTTTTTTTATGAAACGTTCTGCTTGTTCATCATGACATTATTATTTGGCTTTCATATAATAGCAGTGTGATACAGTTGAATAGGTTTACATGCTGAAAAAGGTAATTTCCTTTGAAAAGAGACAGGACTGCGCAGCATTTCCAAAAGGGAAAATACAATAATTACACTAAACAAGTATAAGAAGAGATCTTTGTTGAAAGTTGTCAAAATGAAGAACGCATATATGAAATTAATCATAGTTTATGTTTTTTGTTTTCCATTATACAACGGGCTGTCCTGGTTTCATTATTTAGAAGGCAAACAAACTCAAACATTTAGGAGACATGAAAATGAAACCCTGCCTTAGGTGGGGAGAAAGCGAGAATAGATAATGAGTGTAAGTGCTGTCTCTGAAGAACAAGAAGGGGATAATTTGTGTCCCATTTACTTTGCTTTCTTTAATTGGGCTGTGCTCTAGTGAGGTGACCTCCAAACGGAAAAGAGTGATAAATCTCAAGAGTGAAAGTGTGACTCATTGGTGGAGCAGAACCGTTAGACCATTAGACTTAAGTAGGTGATATGTGTGACCACACACACGTATGATATCACCCAAGGACTTTGCTGATTTGCATCGTGTTAAAAAGTCAAATCAATCAATGCACCAAGAGTCTTTTCTGCTACTCTCGTAGAAAACAATTCAGAAAATATTTTTTAAACAATTAAAATATGCTCAACTTCATTTGGGTCAAAGATGGTGGATATTGAAGTGTTGAATGTGTTTTTTTTTTCAAAATATAACTTTTTTTTATCTTGATCCTAATCCTATCCTAATTTTTTGAACCCATTTTTTTATTGGAAGAGGACTAAAGGCTAAATGTCACCGACAGTTTGAGTAAAAAGAATCTTGTGGAAAACAAAGAAAGTTGTTTTACTTTGTGCTGTGACTTTGCTCTTTCCAAAGTCTATCTTTTTTTCTGATAAGCACATTGTCAACGTCCAGGTTCACCTTTAACAACCAGCACTTCAATTAAATTAAACCTCAACTGTCTGATGAATCACTTTTTGTAATAACTAACCCCCGAGCTTAAGGTTTTACAGAAGCGATTTTCCAATTTATTACAACAACATTGACTGATCGTTTCCTTTACTCTTAATCCACATAAATAATGGAGCCTATCCCGGGGCGCATAAAACAGTTCCTCATCCACACTTGATAATCATGCATAGTCACAACTCGAGGGCCTATTTTCCCTCCCCCGGCAGCATTCAATTCACTTTTCATTTTCTTTAGGGATTATCTGGTTGGCTACGTTATTTACAGTGAATATTTTGGACCACTCCCCCATGTCCTCCTGCATCACACACATTTTCTGTCTTGTCATGCTTTTGCTCTTCTGCTAGAAAAAAAAAGAACCACCTTAACATCCCATGTGGCCTTTATGAATAGATGGAAAAATCAAGTTAAGTAGGAGGTAAGAGTGGTAAGAAGTCAGAGCCTTTTCTTTGGTAGGTGGAACATTGATTCTTTTGTTAACACATTTCATGGGTATGTAGTGTAGAGTGTAGAAGGTTTTATTGACTGATGCAGACTGCTGCTGCGTCAGTAGCTCCCATTGCTTTACATGTTGACCCTCACTACTGTTATGCACTGTTGACCGTCAGAAATGGTGGACTGGAAGTGGGAATCATGGGACATATTGACGTCAGCCATAAGGGTGTATTAGAAAAGGGAAAGCTCTAGTATGCAATGTTGTTTTCTTCCTTTTATGACCATTCAATTCAAGTATCATGAAGATTTATAGTGTGGGCTAACGCAGACATGAACCCTTTGAATGACTCTAATCTAATACGTATGAATATATATCTTCATCTTAATGTTAAGGTCAATCCATTTATTGTTTTAAATATGAAGTGGTCAAATAAAAAATATAAACAATCATAAACAAATTGGAGTATTTATGACTGTTTCAAAAAAGACAATTGATGATCTTAGTTGTTGTTTGGTGACGTGTTTTTTCCATTCTGTGATAACGTCCTCTTTGACTGATAACTTTCACAGTAATCTGCAACTTGTAGGGCAAAGCCTTTTAAAACCTTGTGAATTGCTTGCACTAGACTTGATAAGATGTATTGAAATTTGTTTTCAATCATGACATTAACGCTGAAACATTTGTATTTGTGTGTGCAGGATGTGCAGGAAGTGTACTACATGCCCACTGTTAACATATACAATACACAAAAAATTATGGGTTTCACAGTATAACAAAGCATCACAGTATGACACCAGATTCAGTCAGTAAACTCACATTTGAATTGTTTATAATCTTATATTATAGCAGTGTAACAAAATTTGAGTTTGGTGTCGAGGCTCCAACCTCATCTCACCCTTTAGGTATTTTTAACATGGAGATTGTTTGGGGGAGCGATGAGTAAACTACAGAGCCCCAAAAACTAGAGTATTCGTCGCCCTACGCTAATGATAGTGGCTGCCCCCACAAGACTCGTAGTCTGAGGGAATGTGCTACCTAGTCAACTACTACGTGTGGGCTATGGAGTGCCTTGTGAGCTCCGTGGGAACTAAGAGGAATATTATATCTAGAAATGCTGTCCCCCTGTACAATCAACGGTGGTTGAAATGGAAACTGAAATGGATAAATACTCTAAACCCAGCAAATAGTTGTTTTGGGGTGAGAAAGCTCAAAAGCTCTTGCAGTCCATAAGCTTAGCATAGGGTTGGTAGACAGAGGATGATCTGACTGAATCATAGCTTTTTGAGTGTTTCCTGGCCCTATGTCAATTTCATTGACAGCACTGGGTTGGCCAGAACTGCAGCTCTGTGCGACACTCATCATCTATAAGCACAGTGTCTTTTACATTTAGATGGCAGAAGTCAAGACTAGCAAGCATGATATTAGCTGATGATACATATATCCGAGATATGCAAGCTGCCAAGAAGACATTGTATCCTGTTTTGGGTGATCCTTATCAAACGTTCCATAGAGGAGAGTCCCTGTTTCACCACTGCTTGGGGGGAATGTGCCGTCCAGTGACATGCTGTGTGTGGGCCTTGGCAGCATGCCGTACGGCTGTTCCCGATGACCTCCACTCTCAGACAGGGAACATGCTAACAAGTGATGTATATGGTATATAAATGTGGATGAGTTTAATACAGGCATTCAAGTTTTCCCCCACACATTCTGGTCCTTACAATTGCAATCATTTCTGGTATTGTAATGATAAGTTTCTTTGGATATTCATTTTTATAATAATGATAATTTTAATAAGTTTGAATTGCTTTGTGCAAATGAAATCGACAACAGGCAAGATTTGGTTGATTTGGTTGGTAAATGAAAAGTGAAAAAAAAGAAGTATTAAAGCTCTGCTCCACCTGCATGCATTTTGAAGATGTAGTGGTAATATTGTGGATGAGTTTTGCAAACTGACACCAGAAACAAAACATAATGCAGTGATAAATGTTTTTTAATAGTAAATGTTTTGCATACTTCAGATTTTTTTTAGCAGTTGGAGCTCCTCCTTTGACACAGATTTCAGACCAGTCATTCATTTCTGCCCCAATGGTTGTAAAAACCAAGCCTTCTCAATTTTTGGCTGAAAAGATCACGATGACCTTTGTCATCCTTAAATGTTCTTCATCCCTAAACATGTATGTTTCAGATTAAATTAGTGTTTCTGTTGAAATAAAATGTAAATGTCAATGCACCTTGCCAGGCAGTATGTTCCATTTAGAAATCTGATTATAATTGAAGACTGCATGTGTAGTTAACATTTTAGTGTTACAGTGTCTTTGAACTGTACTTTCGGATTTTGACAACTTAAACAGTATTGTTGATTGTTGAATATATCATCATTGATATTATTAACAACTCATTCATAAATACCGTTACTCCAAATCCATCTATGTTTCAACTATTGTTATCATGTTAACTGTTTTTTCACTGACTCGAATGTTGCATTTTGATTGGTCTGCCTTTATTTCGATTCCAATGGACGTGCTTCCATTGTCCTAAATGAATTGTTTGACTTTCATTAGGTATGAATGAATGGTCTAGCACTTTGCCTTTGTTTTTTTAGATGTTTTTTTTTTACTTTAACCGTGAATTATATTATATGTCAGACCTGAACTCTTTATTGGGGAGGAGTGAAATTATCTCTTCTACTTCACAATAATGATAGATGACTGACAAGTATTACGGTTCAGTGGAGGGAGATTAATATAAAAATAGCTTGTGACATCTTATTAATAATCAACCTCTGTAACGATGAATCCCTTGTTGCTCCCTAATTTGGTCAGTGTGCAGTGAATTTTCATGACCTTCAGATCTATTATATGAACGAGACCTCATACGAGACTAGAACTGAAAAAGGTTGAGTAATAAAAGAGTTTCTGGAATCATCATATGTGAACAGTGAGTGAAAACATCTCGTTTGTTGTTGTTCATTTGGTTTATGCATTACATTTGCCAGAGATATAAAATAATCCATTTTACCCTACAATATATATGGTTCAAAATTGAAGAGAGTACTTCTCATTACTTTTGTTTATGGCTCTTCAGCTTCAATTGAAACAAGCACTAATGATGTTCATTTTCGGCTGGCCTTTTAATGCAGTTGAATAGGAGCACAGTGAAGGATACGCAACATCATTGATTAGTTTCCATTTTTATAAATGCTGAGCCAGCATATACAAAGCTTATGTAAAGTCTGTGACATACCAATCACTCAGAGTGATGTTTTTAATGTAGGCCAAATGGTCCTTTAATTCTGCATACAGTTAATTCTTCATTCTGTATTCATGAAACATTCTGGTTGCTTTATTAATGATAATGATAGAAACAGTAGAATGTGAATGGTATGGTATTGTTTGTGCTCGCTGCTCTTCTTTGCATACCCACCTTGTGCAATTTAAAAGTAATTAAGACTCTTAAAGGGCCAGTGTGCAGGAGTGACATAGGTGAGTTGATTGCAACCAACTAGCATCCTTCAACTCACTCGCCCCGATAATGGCCCCTAAAGACGTGTTAAAACTGAAGGCCATCTCTAGAGGCATCCATCTGTCCATTTTCTGTAACTGCTTATCCTATTCAGGGTCACAAGGGGGATGAAGTCTAACCCAGTTGTCATTGAGAAAGGTGCAGGACAAGTGATCAGTTCATCACAGGGCTGATATAGAGACAAACATGTGCTAATTTTGGGTCACCAGATAATTTTTGGACTGTAGGAGAAAGTTGGTTCTCAGAGGGAACCAATGATAAGGGCACACAGAAAAGCCCCAAGGCCAGAAATGCATTTGAACCAAAAACCCTCTTACTGTGAGGCAACTGTGCTTCCCATCTGTGGCTTCCATCTGAGTGAACATGAATATCGAAAAGGATTTTAAGACCAGAATAACTAATTACATTTTCTGAGAACTTAGTATATCTGACCTATAGGGACTGCAATCATATAATAGCACTTTGAACACTGTTAATAGGAAGGATTTACTTCAGAGTTGGTACTGCACTAATAAAATCAAATTATGACTATTGAATTGCATTTCTGCCTATATTCAATTCTATGCCTGCCCTTATATTTTTATATAATTACTATTGTATTTTTTATTGATGCTTTTATCTGCTTTTACCTTGTAGTACTTTGAGATTTGATCCAAATGTAAAGTGCGTTATAAATTAAATGTATTATTATTATTATTATTATTATTATTATATCCCCCAAAACCTACTCAGTGGACCTTTAATGTAAGCACCATGTACATTGTTTGTCTATTTTCTTTTGTTTACCCAAATTCTTTAAAATGCATTGGCTGGGTACTTTTATGTACAACAGTGTGTCTGATAGGTCTGCACATAGAGAGAATACATTTTGCTTCTAGAACTCAAATTAAATGATGGTCACTCTCTTAGAGCTGGACAACACATCACTGTAATTGATTACAATAATGTCAGCAAAGATGGCTGTGTCCGGTGAAAGTAGATCCCCCGGTAAACAAGATGCACCTGTGGAACCATTGCTGTCTTAAGTGTGGGAGTATTTCAGACGGACACCCAACAATGTGATGGTTTTTCTGTGAATGCTGCAATTTGATAACACCTTCCTTAGCAGGAAGAGTACATCACTGGTGCAACAGTTTATTGATGCTAAACATTCCCTGAGTCACAGCCAGACAGTTGAGTTACCCCCCTCCTTCGAGTTATATGTACTGAGGTTCCACCTCCAGTGTAAACATGAAGACTGACGAGGCATGGAAGATTTTGGCTTTGAGGTGGAATATGATTTTATTAATATTAAACCCTTATTTCAGGATCGTGTCGGGTGTTGATTGTGAAAGCACTTGATACGCTTTAGCTGATCTGCACAGTTAAACAGAAGCAGTGGTTCAGTGAGCTGCAGAATGAGAACAAATATTATGATTGTTATGCTATATTCAAGTGACGTTACATGTTTTGCATTTGAAATAATATAAAGTAGTGACGTCAGAGTGTGGCTATTGTTGCCTTTGATTCCTTTGATGTGTCTGTGGGTATGGAGCTGGGGGCTCAGTGTGCTGAACAGAGATACTGAAGTGGATGATGCTGGAGAATACCGGCTAAAGGATATTAAAGAGATAGTCAGAGAGTTTGATGCCTTTTTCAGTAGGATTAGAGGCAGGCAATAACTCAGACATTAATGGAGGAATCTGCATGAATTTTCCTTACTGAGAGTACTGTTGTTACTTGACAGCTACCCACAGGTTTGCACTCTCTGAGTGCTTTTTTTCTAGTCGCTTTTATTTATGCCGTCGTATTGTGAAGGATTTTGTGTGAATTTAATTCGGAAGTTGGCCTATAACCGCTGCGCTAAAACACAAAAACACTCTGAAGCCACCATCAGAAAGCACCTTCCTGTTTACTCAGTCCCCATCAAAGCATGATGGATAAAGCCTGGTGCTTCACAGAACATCTTTCTTGTTCTTAGCTAAAAAAGTAAGTAATTTAACTGTCATGTATGGCTTACAACAACATTTCAGGCTTTTAATACATTTATTCAATTATTTTACATAACACATACTGATTCCAAATTACATTTGCCTAAGAGTATCCATATCATAGCTCTTTAAATTCATGTCAGGTACTTGAGGTCCAGCATTTTTATGATCCAGGAGAATGTAATAATATTATTAATATCAGAGACTTACATATTGAGAAATACCTGACTCATTTGGATATTTAAACAAGTAATAACAACATATTTACAGTAAATTATAGATTACATTAAGCAACCAACCAAAGTAAAGGGTTGATAGATTTATCACTTAGAAAAAATACGTGCAGTTCTAGAGTATATTTCACTTCCACCCAGAGCTCTTGACAGGTATCTCAGTTGTTCTAGATTTATCTCATAAAGGCCTTTTATAAGCAGATTTTGGACCTGCTTTGCACTATTTTTGAAGAAGGCATACTGTAAGTGCATCTTGTCTCTTGTCATGTTGTCAAGATTTCCTCAATAATTTTAAAATGTTGGCTGTTTGATGCTCCATCAAATGTAAATTGGTTGCATAAGCACCTAGAGGTCATTTGAGTAGCTGTTTATGCAAAGTGCACAGAACCATGCTGATGTTATAAGTATTTACTGAAGCAAAGAACTATGAAATACATTTGCTCTCTGCTTGAAATGTAATATGAAACAGTTGTCATTTCCAATTACTCAGACTGAGTAGGTGGCAGGTGATTGACCCTGTGAACATATTTTTGAATAATGCTTAAAACCAGCCAAATACAATTACTTTACAACCTACAGTGGTCTGTCTCTGTCTCTGACGGAATTTCTGCTGCATTGCAGTGCTTGTGTGTCACATTGTTCTTGATGTTTCTCATCCCTCTGGAATGGAATATATAACATTTCTTTTTTCTTAGAAAATTTGGCCAATATTATATCTGAGTTATATAATAACTCCCTGTACCACAGAGATTCCTCTGTGGTACAGGGAATCTCCTTTGAACCCACAGAGGAATGAACAGTAATGATAAGAAAACTAGTGAGTGTAAAAATGTTTGTGCAAGCAGAAGCTATTAACATATGGGAAGGATGAGAACAGTTGATGTCTTTGCCAACAGAATACATGGGTTCTTTTATGCCATTTGCATAATGTTGGAGTTTACAAACAACATTCACGCCGATAAAAACCCAAAAAGACACTTTTTGTTTCTAAAAAAAGGAATGATTTCACATTATATAATGGATTTTGGAGTTTTTCATTCATACTGACCAGGAAATTAAACATTCCATTAGGAGTTCATTATAAGATCATCCAAATGAGGCTTGTTTTGCTGTGACCACTGAGCGGCTGAGAAGTCTCAGCATGGCCAAATACGTGCAGGAGCCGCACAATGGATGAGCATGAGCATGCATGTCACGTCACAACAAACATGAGCTACAATGGCTCCAAATGGCCGAGTAAGTAACAGCTAAGAAGTTCCTCTTTGTGAATGAAGAAAACACAAAACTCCCGATCGGACATGTAGGGCCATGAATGTGCAGCCGTGAAAACATTTGGAACCGCAAACTTATTCAGTCACTTAAGAAATAATCGCGTCGAGGAACAAATGTTTCAAGAAACTATTTTCAGCAGAGTGGCTAAAGCTATCCGAACCACGGACCCACAAGCTCTTATCTTTCACTATCAAAGAAAAGAAAAAAGTTACAAGAGAAATCCTGTAATTCATGGACCAACCATTTTCTATTAGGATATAGGTTTCAGAAACTGATAGAATTCCTGAGCCCTATTTACAAACTACCAAGCAGGTGAAATTTCATAGACATCATCTTATCAGTCGTGTTAAATCTCGTGTCCAGCCACACACACAACCTGCTACAAGCTGATTCCAAAGAAACCCCAACCTAAAGGTGCCTTTTTAACTCTTTTTATTTCTGTTGCTTGCTGCACTTGGATTTATTTGGAAAGGTACAAATACGTGGGGAAAGTAAAACATGTTCTGTGTGGGAAAGGAAACACTTTTGTACAATAAACCTGAAGCCTTATATTTTGCCTACAATGGAACTTGAAATCAAACCAGGTCCTTCCTATCTGATCCAGTCTGAAGTAATTTCTAGTTTTAGTTATGTATTTTTTTCCAATTAGATTAAATTCACAAAACATTGTTTTGTGTATGTTGTCAATTATGGAGGTTTTTGAAACTTTCAAGAAAGGGAAAAAAAATGGAATCTGCAAAAATCAGTACTGGTAGCTCCCACTTTGTAAGAAAATCAGGAATCATCAGTGCATACCTACATTCCTTAGCTTATGGCTCCACAAAAAAGTAAAAACATGAAGCTTGTAGCCAATGCATGAAATGATCTCCGACAAGCTGTTAATTTAAAGCATGATTTAGAGAGGAGAACAATAGTTACACATACAGCACACAGAGATAACCTGGGGCGTGTCACCTGGCAATCAGCAGGTCCAAATAATCAGGTTGTGCCTCTTCAGCTAATTTTATTGTATGATATAAGTTGGGCACCCCTCAGACATCCTACACATTTCTGACCTGCCTCCCAGAACCGCGCAGCTGTCTTCTGATCTTGATTACTTCTCCAAAAATAACACAGATGTTAGCCACAGCTGTTCCACAAAGCTCTTGTCACCATTACATAGAACAACTGTATGACAACAACATTTAAATGTTTAGAGAGCAAACAACACCGCATTCTACCCAGCATTTCTAAGGAATGAAAGAATGAAGACACAATTAGTGGAGCAAATATAACCAAACTTTCACTAAAATGTTATACTTGTATGTAAAAATATAGCTTTCATATTTTTCACACATTTGCATGTCTGACAAAAAAAGAGTGAACGTATTCACGCCCAACTTTCTTGCTACAGTACACAACATGTAAATAATATGCATTTAATCACATTTGATTTAAGATGATAATTGTATGATTGCTTTTATGGAATCTAATTAGCTTTATTGATTATAGTAACAATAAGGAAGAGTATCAGAGCGAATTGTCTGCATGTGGGTGTAATTATAGTTGCACTGTTTCCCCTCAGGAGAATTTTATGTGTGGCACACGCAACACATGGTGGGAAATATGACAACAGGGGATTAATTAAGCCTAATCATATCATCATTAGTATACACATAAGAATAAACAATTATATTTTGTCATGACATTTCTATGTGATGCCCCAAGCTTAGTGACAGACTTCTCAAAGCAGCTGCCGAATGGGAAACACATTGTGTGATGTATGTTTCTTATTTGAAAAAAGGTATGAAAATCCCTGGGTTGGTCAAAGACATCAAGACTATCCGGACCAGACTGAGAAGAAAAGGATATTAAGATATTAAGGAGAAAAAATCAGATCAGTTTTTTCTGCATTATCTGCTGCATATCCTTTGCTGTTCAGTTTGTATTTGTAAAAATCAAAAATCGGGATTGTTAAATTTATCTATGTTGATTACTTTTTGGAGTGAATTGTAGAAAGATCAATGCAACTTCGTCCACTAATAGGGAGTGGTTGTTTTTAAATGATTTGATAAAAAGATGTCCAAGTTTTCATCCTTTGAAATAACGTTTCTCTCAAACACCAAAGAGAAATGGGCAGCGGCAGTCTCTCTTATGAAATTGATATGTGTTATGGCAAGAAATTTAAGACTCTAATAAACTTAGTAGATTAGATTTGTGGTCACAGACATCCTTGGGGCCAAAAAAAGAAAAAAAACCCTGAGGCATTACGGGCTCTATGCTTCATAAATTATGAACGGTTCTCTGTTCCAGAATGTTGAAAAATGAACTTAAGACAATAGTGATACTAGACACTGGGAAAAATAAATACATTTAAAAAGTCATATTAAAAAAAAGTCGCCATACATTTTACCCAGACACAAATGTGGTGTGTTTAGTGTGTCACTTCCATTCAATTCAAACAACTTTATTTATTCATCCTGGGGCAATTCATTGTGTGCAGTCAAAGTCACACCAAATAACAACATATGGATTGATACACAAGGAAAAAATAAAAAAATATATTTAAAGGTAAAAAAAACATAAATAGTGTGTGAAAAACTAAGATTGTTCATTTAAAAGTCTTCATGCACAGGGGACGAAGGATCTTACATACCGGATGGACCCGCAGACCATCCGGTATGAAGAAGCTACTGAAAGCTCCCTCAGCTTTGAGTAGCTTCTTTTATTGCACCTTTGCACCAGACAACAATTACATATTTGCACCAGACAACTATTACACGTTTGCACCGGATAACTATTACACATTTGCACCAGACAACTATTACATGTTTGTAACGGACAACTATTACATGTTTGTAACGGACAACTATTACATGTTTGTAACGGATAACTATTACACATCTGTAGGTCTATGTGTATATATATATATAAAACTATTGCACATCTGCAACTATACATATATATATACATATAATATATGTTGAGAGATAATATATGTCTGTATGTCTAGGTAGAGAGAACTCTGAGGCAAGAATATGTCTGAAAATATGTTTCAATAACGCATAACAAATAACAAAAAAAACATCACACTCAGAGTCAAATACAAGGGACACTGAAGTTTTCCCTTTCATTTCATTTGCTCTGCTCAACTTGCGGATTCATTGATTGTCTCCTAAAGTACAGATAGTTATACTTGTCACAGAAGTAAAAATGCACCTTCTCATGGCAGCTGTTGGCCGTGTTGATCCCTGGGAACAGAGCTGGATCGGGTCTCAACACAGTCCTTAAATACAAAGACAGGGAATATGACACCTAAGTGGTTTGCCTCCTTACACCCTGACTTTGACCCCACCATAGTACCCACTCAGGGCACTGAAGATTGGCCCCTCTCTGGTTTCTCACCTTTCCCAACCCCTCCCTTAATTTTTGTTGCTTTGTTATCCCTGAAGTGAAGATTCCTGCTTAGAGCTACTAGAAATAACCCCCCCAAAAATAACCCCCCCAAAAACCCTTGCGACAGCATGTAGAATAAAAGAACACAATGAGATGCATTTATTTTGCTTTTCTGTCAGGAAGATTTCTCAAAACTCTAATCAGAAAGGCTATCCCCTCGACTTCCATATCTAGATCCATCAGCCACATCACAAACAAATCAGTCTCAGCGGATTCATCAGCCACCATCACCAGTATTGCTACCCCAAAGGGGGGATAAACTTGCTTGTGCTCAGGGCAGAGACCCTTCGATCACTATCTTCCTGAAGAGTGTGAGCACCAAGGCTTTCTAAGCAGATAATTATCACACATCATCTGCTCTATTAAATCATTCATCTTTTCTTCATTCTTCGTCTCACCTGACTGAACTGCTTTCATTAAAACCTTAACCTAAATATGACCCAAGACTACAGTTTTATTAGACTGATTCATTCATTTTGATTCTACCATGGCCCTGTTGGCAAACTTGTTTTTTTTTTTTTTTTATGGATGTTTTTTATATCTGTATGGAATTTATTTATCATTCATAGTAGTGTCGGCATATGGAGTGAATGTAACATTTACATGCAGTTCAAACTATTATATCTGTACAAAAAGAAGGTGAATGAATGATATTATAAATATATATACATACATATATACATACATATATATATATATATATATATATATATATATATGTATGTATATATATTTATAATATCATTCATTCAGTGGACCAAAATTTTTTTCTACATTCCTACATTTCTAACTTCCTCTGGTTCATTCAGAGCTAAACATTTGATTTCTTTTACAACCCACCCCAAAAACTACCTATGTAACCTGATATTGTTTTTTGCATGAAGGAATTGCGACATAGAGTACAACTCCTCCAAGGCAACCAAGTATTTTTTTTGTGACTGTGCCAAAATGTACATGTGTGGTATTGATCTCTGTGCAGTGGGTGCGTGGACCCTGGTCAATAACAGTGTGAGGTCATGACTTTAGTAAAAAAAGAAATGCAGCAATCAGGTTCCCTCTCTCTCATGCATATGTAAAGATCTGTGAATCTACTTGGGGAGCAGAGCTGAGCTGCGCAGCACCTTCTTCCAGGGTCTTGCACAGGTGTGGGTGTATTGACGGAGGCGAGGGCAGCAGCTTTATAACCTACATCACCGCCTTTTAGTAATGGCTGAGTGAGCACCTCCGTTTTGAATAGAGAAGAATACAGATTGAGTCGACCTTTAAAGAGTATGACAGTCACCATCCTGGTGCACAACTGGAGTTATTACTCTGCCAACATAACAGGACATTTAAAAATAATTCTTGTGTCAGGGTCACATGGTTAATCTCTTCTGGCACCATCAATGGATAACATTTGTACTTGTCAGATCATGAATATATATAAGTTCAATTCAACACCTCAGGGAATTTCAGGAATATGAACTGGATGAGGCTTTTGATGGGCTGGATTGCTCAATTGTGGAGTCATTATTTTTATTACTGCAAAAATATCTTATACTGTATCGTTGGGTTGTCTATACATTATTTTATGTATTATGAAAGCATTGCAGTGAATGCAGAGCTATCCTTGCATGAGGAATATTATTCTTGTTAATATCTCAAATCCAAAAATCCAAAATAGTATGAGACTTGAATACCCTTAAAGCTCCTTTATTTCCTTTCTGACTAATGATACTGACAGAATTAATTAAATTATTTTGCATCACGTTTATATATATTTTATACTTAATTTCAATAATTATACGGAATTATTTGTATTGCTAGAAATGCAGCTATTTCCACACTTCTGTGGTTTTCCAGAAAGATAATGCCAAATTAATTTCTTAAATAAATTACAATATTAAATGACCAGGAGGATTTCAACCATTGTAATGAGTGTTGGAATGGTAGCCCATATCAGTAGCAGTGGCACTACGCAATTTCAAGCTTAGTTTTCATCATAACCCTGGAGTATTAATGCATTTAGAGGAAAATAATTAGTGATTTTATATACATGAAGAAAATAATTAAAGATAGTTTAAGGATCACAACAGAATGCCAAGTAATTTGTACAAATAAGATAAAACAACTCAGACAGAGACAAGCAAACAAATAAAAAAAAACAAGACAAACAAAATTCTCCACAGTCATAAGGATTTGATAAATCCTTCTGTGTGTGTGTGTGTTTGTGTGTGTGTGTGTGTGTGTGTATGTGTTGTTTACATAGCTGGGCATAGTAAAGCTCAAATACAGATCAAATGTCTCGTTTCTCATCAGTATTCATAGTTTGATCCCTACTGAGACAGCAAAACTCTGCAGTGATATTTTATTATATGCACAACATTACTGTTCGTAACACCATAGCAGTAGTGCTAAACTGTAAAACTGTGGAATGAGATACTTTGCTTGCGGCAGACTCAGTTCCCGTAACTTAAGCCAAAAATTATGGATTTGTCTCCAATTTTTACTGGAATGTACCTCATCCCATGTTTTTATCACCTGAAAATGTTTGTATTCTTGAGAAATAATGTCCTTGAGAGCCATAATAACTCATTTAATTAATTAATTAATCATTTTGTTCAGATTATGATCTGAACACAGCAGTGTGTTTGCAGGACCTATGGGTGTGATATATTTGTGCAACAGATGTTAAAATGAAATTTCACAATAGTTCAAAGACACAAAGGAAGCTGCAGAGAGTTTAGATAACCTTCTCAAATATTGCCTTGAGGGGGAGTGAAAAACATATTTTTTTCTTGTGTCTCGTCAATTAAATTTTGAGCAACACACTGCTAAAACTGTCGTTCTGGAAAATAAGCCAAGTGTTCGAATAAAGCTGGTTATTTTGTTGTGAGAAAAAAGAAAACATTCTGCCAATAAGTTAAAAATCAAAACTTGCAAAAACGCAAATCAGTGTTCTGATTAACTTACCGAATATTATTTATTACAATGTTTTTCTACTACACTTTATTTTATTGAATCATTTGATTCAATAAAATAAAGTGCAAGATTAGTTTGGATAGAAATGTAATTTTTAGTTATTCTTATTTTATGCATTTCTTTTTTCACTGGAAAACTCCAGAACTTTATCTGGAGGCGAATTTTCAGCCACTCCCCATTCAAGATTGCTTCTCATTGTCTAAAATAATTTGCCTGATGAAGGCATAGCACCAACACATTGTAACATATTACATTCTGCATGTAAATCGGTTTTGCAGGAATCCCTTTTTGCAAGTTTTGATTCTAATTACTGTTCTAGGCACTTGACTCAATGTTAGATGTGCAGCGTGTTGGTTTCTCAGCTGTGACAATCAGATAAGCCATTTTTCCAATTTTGCTTGGGTAGGCTTCACAAACTATAGCATAGAAGTTTAGCCACCGAACAACCATAACAGACCTTTAAACTAGACAAAAATTACAACAAATGAAACCTAATTTATTTAAGACTGACTCACTAAAAATGTGTATTTACCATCTTGACTGACGTGACTGCAACAATATATTGTTAATCTAAGGGTCTCTTGTTACTTGTTAAATCTAATTCGACACTAGCAGGAATATATTTTTAAGATAAATGTAGGTTCTCTGGAGGAAATGGAATCTTTAAATCAGATATATTTCATTGAGATGTTGCTGCTGATTGCAAAAAAGTTGATTATAGTGAGATGGAGAAATGTAAAGTCACCAACTGTCTAACAGTGGAGAGAAAGGCTTTCTTTTAACAGAAAGTATAACGGCCAGACTCCAACTAAGGACTGATGGTTTTAACACCAAATGGCAACCAGTAATACAATAACTAATACCCAGGCTGGATGAGGATACTTAATCTGCATAATTCAACTCATGAGGAGGAGTTGAACCAGTAGAGTTTATATATAACTTGGCTCCCGTAAACTGTGACTGTATAGATGTATGTATTCATGTAACGTGAGAGTACAGTCACAACAGATAGGAGCTTTTCCTAATACTTTTCTTCCGACATTCCAGTGAAGAAATGTCTGGTTTAACATTTGGGTGAATGTGCATAAGATGAAAAGAGGCTGACTGAGTGCCTGTGTATTGGATACTTTGCAAAAACAGAACCTGGAAAAGATGGACTGATGTGCCTTAAATTTGTCATGTGGACAACATTTTATTTTTATTGTTGGTTTATGTATCTGATTTAAACTTGAAATAAAGGTCAAGGGCAAAAAGAAGACAACATTTTCAGAATTACTTTACTTTTTTAATGCAAAACTTTTTCAACAAAAATCTTTCTGATATTTGTCTTTTGACGACAGAAAAGTCTAATTTCCTACAAACATTATCTTTACTTTTTTGAATAGCATACCTGCATTTGAAGGTACCTCTTATTTTAAGTACCAGAGTTTGACAGACATGTCTTAGATGGACAAGCTTTTCCCCAGAGAATTATAATGAAAATATATGTTGCATATGGATCTCTGTTAGTGGATACATTCATGGAGGTAATTAGAGGGGGAAACATCACTCACAAGCACAGCATACACAGACAATTGAAAAATGAAACCATCCCTCTGGTTTTATGTTACACTGCTTGGTAAAGCCCCTCTGGTAGGTCATAAGAATTGTCTGCTAATAGCTATAAATGCTCTTACAGAGTATTTCATCTTGACATTATCAGTTAAGTCTGAAAGAAATATCGTCATCTATCAATAAACATTTCCAGACCGTTTCAGTCGCCGGTGGAATCATTGATTAAAAAATTAAAAATTTAAAAATTTAAAAAACCTTTTAAAAGTGAACAGCATTGCTACCCATCTATTATAATCGTACATATTATAGCTACAAATATTAAGTGAGGCAATGGAACCTTTTTTTCCCTGCAGCAGTGGAAGTAGCCTGCAAATACTAGATCTCAGCTCAAACCCATACCTGTACTTGCAGAGACACATCTATGAAACCTCTGTTGTCTAAAATGTATACAGAATTGCAGCTTGAGAAAGCTCTGTGATATCACGGGAAACACTGTATTATTTATTTTCATAATTCATGAGACTAAATGTGAACAAATCGCTCAAGGCAAAGTGGTTGTTCATGTTGAAATTCACGATTGAAGTACATTTCATGCATCAAGTGCAAAGAGAACTGCTAGCTGACACGTGTGTTTCATTGCTATGGAGATAGAACATTTATTGACCCATCAGTGAGTTAAAATGCCTTTGAGATGTAGAGAAGTTACACAGCTATTGTTTGAGGCTCCAGTCTCTGTTTCACTGTGCATAAACAGTAGAAATGATGCAAAATAAAAATTTTCTCCAGACAATACCAACACAGTCTATTCTTGTTTTTGCCAAAAACAATACTGGCTCTTAATGAGATCAGATACCTCGTCTTTGGAAGGCATCTTGAGTTTCATTTTTATTTATCAATCATTCATGAGGTCGCAAAGATAAGACCAAGGTCAGCAGGGCTCCCTGGCAGAGGGACTCTCATTAATACTACATCACTGATCTGTCTTTCACACTTGCACCAATCTTGAACTTCATTGCAGTGACCACACAGTGGGGGGAAACTAAGACTTCACATTTAGGTGGCAGCATCCGTCAAGAACGAATAATATTTTGAAGGTTTCAGAGAAAACTCAAATCATATAAATGGCAGGGGTTTGTTTTTCTATTTCTTTATCATCAAAAGTGCTTTTTTAACCAGTTTTTTCTACTAAGTTTTGACTACCAGGCAGAATTTTATGAAATCTGGTAGAAGGTTTAGGCCTTTAGTGATATAGAAGCTATACATTGTTTTAGTGTATTGGGATGAATGTACATCGAGAATGTTTTTTTTTTTCAAACTTACCTTGAGTACCTTGAAGGGGGGTAGAAACAGGGAGTATTTACCTAGGAAGAAACAACCTAACCATACCATAACAATAATGCATAAATTTTATATTTACATTTATAAATTTTCATGAAACTTTGTGTAGGAGAGAAGTATATGCCAAACGGAAAGGATGTTTAATAGTTAGCTTTGAGCATATTTCACCTACAGACACAGTGACTATTGTCAGCCAGTTATGTTATGTATAGCTTTATTCGGTCGGGAAATTTGTAAATAAATCATCATACATGTCCATCATTTCATCGATTTAGGCTTTGAGCTTAGTATTAGTTCAACCACTGGAAATAATGTGATTATGGAGCTCCTGAAATTTACATAGTTACATCAGGACTGTCTTCTATGAAAATGACACAGAGCACATGTCTTTATAAAAGTCACAGGGAAATTACAGCCTCTGGAAACCAACAGGTGCTAATTTACTCTGGTTTCCACAGACACAGTCATTTCAAACTTGTGCAAAGTAGAGGAAATGACTTGTTCAAGTCTGTTACATACAAATATTGAAATATTCCAGTGGCATTGAGTTTTACACAATAACAGCAACTTCATGTGGAAGTTACAGAGGTAAGGGGTTCTTAATTAGGAGCAAAGCCTCTCTCCTTCCCAACCAGGTAATGTCCCCACCTGAGTGAACATACTTTTGAAGGCTGGAAGGTTTAACCCATCATCCATTTCCTACTCCGACTCCAGCACTGTCAATATTTTCACAATTTATTTTCCCTTACTCGTTTTCTGTTTTTTTCCTCTTTTCTCTTTTCTCTCTCTCTCTCTCTCTCTCTCTCTCTCTCTCTCTCTCTCTCTCTCTCTCTCTCTCTCTCTCTCTCTCTCTCCCGCTCTCTTTCTCTCTCTCCCACTCTCTCTCTCCCTCTCTTTCTCCCTCTCTCTGCCACCCTTACCCTCTTGTGTTTTGCTTTGGAAGCCACTGATGCATTCATAGACCACTAGTGATTATCTTAAACTACTGGAATCCATGTATCTTAAGTTGGACATCTGTGTCACATAGAATCAAGCTATAAATAGGTCCCAGTCTATGAAGGTTTTTGGGCTGTACTGACATCACAGCAAAACAAAATTATAGGCAGATAATAATATTATGTAAAGGAATTCTGCTGTGCTGTTGAAATGAGACAGGTTAGGATGTGTTGGAATAGAATGCAGAGCATTACGCAAAATGGGATGTTGGGTTTCACACAATATAGATTGGACACATCTTAAACTGTTACATCCATCCTCACTCATCTCAATCTGACATTGACAAACAGGACCACAGCATTTCAAAGAACTGATGTTTATACAACAAAATGCACCCGGCTGTTCATCATGCTGTATAAATACAACTCTTCCAATATGGGAAAATAGTAGATCATGAAGATAATGGTTGAAAATCCATTTTCTGCTCCCTTAATTATTTTATGCCTCTGCTGTCATGTATGTATTTCTCTGTGATTGCTGTGTGCGTGTCTGTTTGGTCAGTTTAATAAACCATGGCCTCTCACTGATTTGAAGCACTGAATATATTTCCAATAATGTATTTTGCATTGGAAATCATTAAAAACTTGTGCTTTCCATTTTTCACATCTAATTTCCCATTAAATCCCTGGAGAATCCTGCAATGCCCTTACCAAGAATCACTTTTTAATTTGATAATTTCCACGGACAAGTACATACTGAAATACTCAGGCATATATGAAGATCAGAGGGGAGTTGAAATGGTTTGTATCATTTGCTTTGAACATCTTGATGTGGATGAACTTGATGTTCGAGTATTTTTCAGTGACATACTTCCTTTCGTTCTCCCTCTGGCCCATGAGTGCACTTTAAATACCTATTTAACATCCGCTCGATGGAGGCTTTTAATTTGGGGTTGCAGAAATAGCCCAGTGGTGACTGATCAGTTTGGAGAGATTGCTGTATTTAAAGATGTATAACCTGTGTTTGATATAGAACGAGACAGAAAGACAATCATGCGTGATGCTACAGCAGAATCAAATTAAAACACCTCACACTGCTCATGTCGGAAAAATTTGAACGCTCAACTGTTTGATTATTTTGTCTGTCTTAATGACTTTCAGTTAATAATAATAATAATAATACATTGAATTTATAATGCACTTTACATTTGGATCAAATCTCAAAGTGCTACAAAGCAAAAGCAGATAAAAGCATCAATAAAAAATAAAATAATAACTATATAAAAGCCT
>VRLP01006292.1:0-29622 GCA_009660295.1 Lophius piscatorius
ACTGTGTGTGTGTGTATGTAACTGTGTGTGTGTGTGTGTATGTAACTGTGTGTGTGTGTGTTTGTAACTGTGTGTGTGTGTATGTAACTGTGTGTGTGTGTGTATGTAACTGTGTGTGTGTGTATGTAACTGTGTGTGTGTGTGTGTATGTAACTGTGTGTGTGTGTGTTTGTAACTGTGTGTGTGTGTATGTAACTGTGTGTGTGTGTGTTTGTAACTGTGTGTGTGTGTGTATGTAACTGTGTGTGTGTGTGTTGTGGTTGATCTTGTTTCTGTGGTTCTGGATCAAAAGAAGAATTTCCTCCATTCTTCTGGTTCCACCTGGTTCTTCACTCGCTCTCTGTAGTTGCATCATTCTGCCACCAGATGGCGCCACAGATCAGAGCGTGACGGCGCCGCTCTCCTGTCTGTCCCACAGGAAGCGTCACAGGAAGAAGCCTGCTGCTCTCACAGCGAAGGAGAAGGCGGTGAGCGGCGGCGGCGGCATCGACCTGGAGTCCAGCGGAGAGTTTGCCAGCGTGGAGAAGATGCTCGCCACCACCGACGCAAATAAGTTCAGCACCTACCTGCAGACGGGAGCGGGGGAGCTGGGAGGAAAGAGAGGTAGGAGGGAGGAGCTTGGCGTCAGAGGGTAGGGGTGGGGGAGCAGTCAGCAGATGGAGGTCAATTCAAAACCTGTCTCCTGTGAGCAGACGCTGACAGAGCAGGAGGAGCCGACGAGAAGGAGGGCGGAGCCAAGGAGGAGGTGAAGCCAGGCGCGGTGGCGCCACAGTCCAAAGGAAAGAAGAACGCCTACTCCAATTCTGTCCAGAAGATGACGTGTCCCTACTGTCCCAGAGTTTTCCCCTGGGCCAGCTCCCTACAGAGACACATGCTGACCCACACCGGTAACCCACCAGAACCACCAGAACCACTCTAATCCAGTCTCTAGTCTACACTTTACTGTGAGCTACGGTTAGCTCCTGTCAGTTACCGCTAGCTCCTGTCAGCTACTGTTAGCTCTTGTCAGCTACTGTTAGCTCGTCAGCTACGGTTAGCTCCTGTCAGCTACGGTTAGCTCCTGTCAGCTACTGTTAGCTCCTGTGAGCTACGGTTAGCCTCTGTCAGCTACGGTCAGCTCCTGTCAGCTACCATTAGTTCCTGTCAGCTACCGTTAGCTCCCTTCCGCTCCTGTCACCTCCTTAGCTCCTCTCAGCTACTTTCAGCTACCGTTAGCTCCTGTTGGCTACCGTCAGCTAACAGTAGCTCCTGTCGGCTACCGTTTGCTCCTGTCGGCTCCTGTTAGCTCCTGTCAGCTTCATGTAAGCTCTTGTTAGCTGCTGCTATAGCTACTATTAGCTGAAGAAATCTGATTATGCTAGTCTTCTGTAAAGCTACTGTTGATTATTGTTCATTAGTGTCTGTTAGCATCTGTTAGCTTAGCTGTGTGGACTTCTACTCATCTACATCCCTCCACCGTCTCCAGGCCAGAAGCCGTTCCCGTGTCCAAAGTGCGACGCCTTTTTCTCCACCAAATCCAACTGTGAGCGCCACCTGCTGAGGAAACACGGCGTCACCCAGAGAACACTGCGACGCAACGGCTCCCTCGCCAAAAAGGAGGCCGATGAAGGATCCCAGGAGAGCGCAGGTCAGGAGCAAAAACACCTTCTCCTCATTTTATTTATTTACCTTCTTCTCAACTTCTCTGATGAATCTTTTATCGTTTTTATTTCATATTCTTTCATTCCTTCATCCCGCTCTGACCCTGTTGTTTGTTTGTTGTTTGTTTGTTGTTTGTTTGTGTCACAGGGAGTCAGTCGGAGACGGAGCAGACACCAGCAGACCCACAAGATCTCACGGATCCCATGTCCATGGCAGATAGCCCCACCCCCTCAGAACAGGAGGCGGATCCAACTGCATCGAGCCCCGCCCACAAACCAAACCACGGTCAGTCGTTAGAAACGAGTAATCGAGACTTCCCGTCGTTTACATGTGGATGGCGTGCTGATGATGATGATGATGATGGCGTTACAGATTCAGCTGCGGAGGAGCAGGAGGAGAGCGAGGAGCAGATGGAGGAGCAGAGCACGCCGGAGAGCCGAGACGCTAATGATGAGAGCGGCAGCAGCAAGGTAACACACCTGAGTGTGAGGTCATCGTCAGGTTTACAGCCGATCTAGAGCGTCACACTGTTGATGTGTTTATACCCGTTAAAGCGGGTTTATAGCTGAAACGGTACGAAGATAAACACCAACCATCATGTTTCCCTTGACTGACGGGTCGTCCATTCATCCGTCCATCCATCATTCATCCGTCCATCCATCATCCATCCGTCCATCCATCCATTCATCTGTCCATCCATTCATCCATCCGTCCATCCATCCATCCATTCGTCCATCCATCCATTCATCCGTCCATCCATTCATCCATCCGTCCATCCATCATCCATCCATTCATCTGTCCATCCATTCATCCATCCGTTCATCCATCCGTCCATCTGTCCATCCATTCATCCATCCGTCCATCCATTCATCCATTCATCCGTTCATCCGTCCATCCATTCATCCATCTGTTTTCATGATGGAGGCAGAAAGGAGAATGACTGTTGGGTGAGGGACATTGACTTTCACATGAGAGAGAGAGAGAGAGAGAGAGAGAGAGAGAGAGAGAGAGAGGCACTGAGCTGTCAACTGTCAATCATTATTGTTCCCTCATTATTGACAGAAGAGAGGCGGGGATTTTCAATTCTACTTCCTGTCTGGCGTGTAAACATCCGCATGAGCGAATCACAAGAATGTTATTCTGACAGCAGGCACACACTTAGGGCCAAAACATTACAACCAGTAACTGACACGTCCAGTGATCAGCCACAACATTACAACCAGTAACTGACTCACAAAGCAATCAGCTGCTGTTCTGTTCCTTTAAATATGATCACATGTAAACACTAGGACCAATCAGGTTGCGTTAAATGGTGTGTCAGCGTTCTGATTGGCTGTGTTCTGTCACAGGCGGAGAATAGCGACGATGACGACTGTCTCAGCAACAAGAGTCTGGACCTCAACTTTGGCAAAAAGCTCATCGACTTCAAGCTGTCGCCTTCATCCGGCGCCACCCAGGCAGAGCAGCCCGCCCAACCACCACCCTCCTCTTCCACCGCCGCTGCCCAGGGTACCACAGAGAGCCCAGAGAAGGAGAAAAGCCTGTCCACTTCCTCCTCCTCCTCCAACTCTTGCAGCGCCGGCGTGAAGCAGCAGCCGGAGTACAAACACGTCTGTCGAGTCTGCAGGAAGAGCTTCCGCTACGCCACCACCCTTGCCCGCCACGAGAGGGCGCACCTCTCCGAGGAGGTGCCCAACCCAACGGAGGACAACGTGAAAGAAGAGGCGATGGAGAGCGAGGAGGAGCAGAAGAAGGAGGTGATGGAAATGGAGGAGGATGAAGTAGCGGCGAGGGGAGGGGAAAGTGAAGGAGGAGAGAGCGGGGAGTCTGAGGAGGAGGAGAAGGAGAAGGAGGAGAGGAGCGACGAAGAGGCGTCAGAACCAAAGAGTGTGGAGGGAGGGGAGGCCACAGGAAGGAGAGTCGACAAGAGGAAGAAGATCTGCAACGTCTGCGGGAAAAGATTCTGGTCTCTGCAGGATCTGACCCGACACATGAGGTCCCACACAGGTACCGACTCCTCCTCTCCTTACTCCTCTGTAGAAGGTCACATACGGCCGGAGAAGGGAAAATCATTTTAATAACATTTTTGTAGATTTTCTAATACATTTTTATTTAATTTAATTCTTATATATTTAATTCTTTACTTTAATTCTTTTATCTAAAAATTCTCTATTCTTATTCATTTTTTGAATTAATGTATAAATTGAAATGTTTTATATCGATTTACTTTTGTTTGAATTCTAAAACAGTTTCATTAAATATTTTATTTATATTATTTACACATTTTAGTTTAACATCTATTTAATCCAACAGTTGTTTAACTTTTAAATCTTTTTATACATTTTTTCTCGTCTGTTTTTCCCGCCCCCTGTGGTTTTGCATTGATCTGACCTTTGACCCCCGTGTTGCCGTAGGTGAGCGGCCCTACCAGTGCCAGACCTGCGAGCGGACCTTCACCTTGAAGCACAGTCTGGTTCGTCACCAGCGGATCCACCTGAAGCCCCGCGGCGCCGACGACGCCGCCAGTGAGGACGGAGACTCGTGCACGCCGACACCGACCTCCACCTGCCCGCCGTCGGAGAACGAGAGCGACTGCGGCAGCGGCGCCGCCGGGTCCAAGGAGCTCGAGGAGGAAGATGGAGGAGAGGACGAAAAACCAGCAGCAGATTCAGAACCGGGACAAACTGTGATACCAGAACCTTCTCCTCGCCATCAAGCTACTGACGATCCAAACATCTCCAAAGACCTCCGCCCTCCCTCGCCCTCCGGCGAGACAGCGGCGTCCGCTGATGGCTTGAGTCAAGGGCCGCTGGAGATCCACGCCGACCCGCCGCTGGATCGCGTCCTGCCCAACGGAGAACCGCCGCTGGCGGGCGTCGACTGATCTGGGCGTCGCCTCGGTGCCAAACAGCGAAAGACGCTACAGCAGAAAGAAACGGCGGGAAACTGGAGCGATGGAGGGAAAAGGTTTTTTTTCTTGAAGTGCCTTAACTACTAGTAACGGAATGTTTATCGCGGCGGTGGAGGAGGAGGAGGAGGAGGAGGAGGAGGAGTTTTTATAGCTTTTATGGGACATGTTTTTGTTTCAGCAATAAAAGAATAAAGTTATGATTTATTTGTGGGAGACTCTGTTTGACCTCGCCGAGGGGGCGGAGTCTCACCGACTGCTCTTCGGAGACAGAACCGTTTGGACTGAACCGGTTGAACCCTGAGCGGCGGCCGGAAGCTTTTTGTAACTGGAAGAAGCGGCAGCGACTCGCCGTCTTTGGACTCGCTTCCTGGAAAAATGACGACCAATCAGAGGGCAGACATGGCGTCCGCTGGTTTGTCTCCATGTTGTTATTTCTTAAAGCAATCCCTTCACCCATCCCTCTGACGCCGCCGCGAGCCGGTTCAGTCATCACTCTCAGTTGATTCCACGCGTGTACAGAGACGCCGCCACTCGGCGCCTGTATTTAGTTTTTGGTGTCGGGAATTCTTTTGTTTTCTGAAGAATTTTTTTATAACTGAACAAATCAAATCCTTTTGTGTGTGTGTGCATTTGAATGTGTGCGACTCCCACCTGTCTCGCCGCCCCCTCCTCTTTGTTTAGGGTGCTAACATATGCTAACACCTCAATCTGCTAATGAGCAGCTCTGACGGCTCCGCCCTTTAAATCCTATGTCTTCCAAACCGAGGCTAGCAGGGCTAATTCTTTGCTAGCCTGGGCTAATTCATCAGCAAAGGTTAGTCATGGCTAACATTCTCTGTTTGCACAAAAGCTCAAACAGAGCTAGCCACGACTAACTCATTACCAACAGTATAAAATAGAATCAGCAAGGGCTAACTTGCTAAAACATCACCCATCATGCACCTGAATAACAGTGCTTAGTCTAATACTACTTAGCTCTAATTGTTAGCTTTTGTAACTTGAACAGATAACTTACACATACTGGCAAAGGAAATCCAACCAGATGCTAACCAAGCTATCTGTGCCTTAATTTCGTAGATTTCTGCCACAATCAGTTAGCCAGTGCTAGCTCTCATCATTCGCCTCAAGTTTTCATAGAAAGCCCAGAATATACAAGAATTAGCTTCACTACTGTTAATACTAGCTACCTTGATTTATTAGCATCTGATGGCTGAGTAAACGTAAACCAAAACATTGAATACATGCTAGCCAGAATACAACCAAGCTACACATGATAGAAACACATGCTAAACAGGGTAGTCAAGTTATCCTTACTACCAATTGGTTTGCCGCATCACTTAGCGTTAGCCAGATATAATCCATAGCTTTGAGTCCTAAAACCACACGCAAAGATTAGCTTAGCAACCAATAAATAAGCTTCATTAACTAATTTGGTATGGGACTTAATCGTTAGCCTTGAGCATTAAGACTAAGACAAAAATACATGCTAACATATGCTTACTGAGCAGAGGTGAAAAATAGCAATTAGCTTACGATACTAGGTTTGCTATTTTTATGTAATAAGTTAGCTTTGGCTGGATTTATTTATTAGCTCTGATTACAAAGATATCATGCACATGACACACTAACGAGCTAACTGATTAGAGCAGAAACATTAGCCAAGCTACCAACTGATTAGCTGACGCATTTAGCTAGTTGGATCAGCTAGAGCACTAGGGTAGGATTAGATCAATCTAAAGTACATGCTAACAAGGGCTAACTGATTAGAGCACATTTGTTAATCAAGGAAACGCCTCATAGCTATTGTTAGCCATTTGCACGCAAAACTAATTTCAAGCCAGTATTAAATTATTTTGGGTTAGCCGTGGACCGCCTTAGCTACTTAACATGTTGATCTACCGTCACTGAAGACGCGTTAAAGACAATCAGTTTCTAATCCTTAGCTAAATAAACGGCTATTCCACCAACGTAAACAAATCGATCCTGATGTGGCGACCAGAAGGGACGAGTAGCGTCTGTTTATTCTTTTTTTTTCACGTGAAAATGAATATTAGCTCATTTTTCTTGTACATTTTCGTCTCTTTTTTTAACTTTATAACGAATCGAACCTCAGCGGCTCAACTGTAAGGCGACGACGGCCAACCAGTCTGTCGGTCTGAAGGCAAAATTGAACAAGCAGACCGGCGGATTGACAGGACGGCGATGCCGCTAACTGGCACTAAAACCTTCCAAAACTACTACGACTAGAACTACTACAGTGGAATTTTGCAACCCAACGGAGAGAGAGTGAGTTTCAACAGCCAACCGTCAGATTTAAGATCAAATTAAAAAACAACTTTCCTTTAAATTAGAATCAAAAATCTGTTTCTCCAAAGTTAAACGTCTTAACCCTCACAGCATCTAGTAATGAAATAAAATACCAGCTTGCACATCTGTGGCTAACACATGCTAACAACAAATGTTTGTTCATAGTGGAATGCTAAGCTTATGCTAAACATACAGTTTTTTGAATTGGCATCTGTGGTTGGAAAACTGAGTTAGGGTTTCATTTTTGGAGAAGGCTATATTAGCTCACAAACTCGTTGTGAGCTAGCTAGTTAACACTGACGCTACATAGCGTTCTTGCTAATTTCATTTAAAAAAAGAAATTTAAGTACGGTTTTTTACCTCTTGCCTGAAAATTGGCAACAAATCATGTGACGCCCTGTGATTCCTGACTGCGTTTATATAACACTGGGTGATGCTAAACGGCTAGTTTTTACATAAGCCACGCAAACGACGATAAAAAAAACAAATGAGATGAATCAGAAACTTTGAAACGAACGTCTTCTCTATGTTTTGAGGGTTTTCAGCTACTGGGTGACTTGTTAGCTTAGATGCTTATGAGACTATGCTAACTTATTTATGAACAAAAAAACCTATGAAATTTCTAGCATCTGAATTATACAATTAGCATCTGAGTCTTTGTCTACTCCAAAGTAGACAAAGACTCAGATGCTAATTGTATAATTAGCATCTAATTAGCATCACCTTTTTGTTGATTTTGCCGTTTATACTAAATGATCGCAATTAGCTTTACAAAAATCCCTAAATTTCATCTTTTTAAGATTAGCTAGTTTTTGAAGCCCTTAAAGTGCGCTAATACATTTGATAGTTTGTTTGCTAATAGGACAAGCTTATTTATGAATGGGGTTTGTCACAGAATCACGTACGTCTGATGAATGATTTTAAGCGCAGGATGCTAGCTTGTTAGCTATGCTAGCTTCCTCCATCTCTGATTGTCCGGCCCTTTTCTTCTGGGATTATTTTCGCTGCCAATTCTTTGTAAACCTCATCAAAGGTTGTCTGCTACCTAGCTTTGCATATTGGTTAGCTTAGTTGCTAATCGGACAAAGATTATGTACAAACGTGTTATAATAGATCACGCTAACTAATTACTGATGCTAACCAATTAGCAAAGCTAGCTTCCTCCACATTAGGTCACATTTGTCTCGGGTGTCCTGGAGCTGGATCACAAGTTAACGGGTTGGCTAGCGCGCTAAAGAGGTGATTTGCGTTGATTATGAGTCAAACGGTGGAGTTTGTCGGGACTCTCTCTCTCTCTCTCTGGTGTTTAGTTGTTAGCTCTGTCCGTCTCCGTGGTGAAAACACGCTAACGTGCGTGTGAGCGTGCATGTGAATACTGGACTTCCATAGAAATGCACATGAGCTGTTTTTAATGTATTTATTTGGAGGCCAGGCGTGTTTGTTTGTTTGTTTGTTTGTTTGCGATGACTTGAGAAGAAGCCATGTATTGAACTTCATGCTGCAGGACTGTTTGGTTTTTGTAGTTGACTAACTGGCTCGCCGTAGGGGGGCGTGGCCTGGCCTGGCGAGCGGACTAGCAATAAGAATCCAAAAAGCTTTATTTGGTAGATCTCCTGTACGTGAGTCGAGAACAGACTTTGTGGGTCGTTTTGTATTTTTTCTGTTGTGTTTATTTTCTTCTCTATGACATATAAATACGTATAAAAACTGTGAACATGTCGGGTGACTTTAGGTTAGTTGTTGGTTTTTTTGCATGTTTAATTACAGATGATTTCTCCTTCCTCCATTTCCTCTTTCGCTACACGAATATTAAATATATCTAATCTCGCTCAGGGTCACAATCCAATAAAAGCTTCTTTTCTGAGTCTTTTCTGATGATTATTCTTTCTTTGTAATAATTCAGAATCACTACATTTGGCACTTGACTGTGAACTGCTCATCACCCGACAGTTTAAAGATGTCTGACGTTTTTTCTGGACATTGTGTGTTCCGCTCAGACGGACGTGAACACAGAACTTGCTGGACCTCAATCAGAAGAACCTATCAATCACGTGGAAGCCCCGCCTCATTCTGTTTCAGAGTCAACGAGATGTAAACCTGAAATGTACTCAAGCCCCTCCCCCCCGATGAATAGCAATAAAGATTATATTAAGGAACGGTGTGTCAATCAAACAGCGTCTGTTGGTCCGTTTCTGTGGTCATGTGACTGTCAGGGTCAAAGGGCAGCACCACTGCCTGACACACACACACACATGGTGAGCAGTGGGCGGGGCCTCACTGATAACCTTTTATCCAGTCGTTAATCACTGGTTGCAGTTCATGTCCTCTCCACCAGAGGGCGGTACCTACATGTGTGGTAATAGTGTCGGACTGACATTGAACGCACCACAGGATGAACCATTAGTTTGTTTATTTGTCCAGAAGACTAGACACATTAATATAAACATAGAAACACTTTGTCTGTTAAATAAAAACATTCTCTTCATCTTTGTTTCACACAAACAGACGGGTCTCCAACAGCCTCTGGCCCCGCCCACAGGATATGACATCACAGCAGCAGCTGTTGGGTTTGTTTACGTGATTCTGGGGGTTAATAATAATTCATCCTAAATCACTTCATCAATCATCCACAGGATTTTGGTTTTTTTATGATGCGGCGCATCTGAAACAGGAAGTGGTGATTATTTGTGCAAACAAAGAGGAAATAGGAATTTGTCCTGGCGTTTCTTCTCGGTCCGATCCTGCGGGGGCGGGCGGCGCTTCACGCCGTGGAGGGTTTCATCAGCGCCTGATCTCCAAACAGCTGCTTGAAGTGGAGGACGTGCTCCTCGCAGTGCTCCCCTGTCATACAGCAGGAGGTTAGAGGGCATTTAAAGGAGCACTTCACACAAACGGACCTTCATGGCGACGAGTCCTCAGGGTCAAAGGTCAGCAAGAGAACGGATCAGAGGGACTAACACAGAGACGGGCTGATTCTGGTACTGGTCGGCACAAACTCCAAACACCCGTGAATGGATGAATCCTGAGTTCTGCCTCCCACACCACAGCAGACGGTACATATACAGAACCCCTGACCCACATGGATCTCCAGAACCCGGCTGAAGCATCTACACAGACAAGTCCCAATAAAATGAGTTCCTGTGTGATCAGGGCCTGAACCAGTCTCTACACGTCCCACTGGACCCGTCTTCTGCCCTGGTTCTGCAGAACGCTGTTGCTAAGCTCCAGAAATGTTTGTTGAGGAAGAATCGAGGTCTTAAGGTTCTTTACTGACCAACGGGTCAGTACCTGACAGGAACTAGACTTAAGGACCCGGCAGCGTTAAATCTAAAACCATGCTTCAGAACAGAGTCTGAAGGTGAACAGAACCAGGAGGGTTTTGGGTCTCACCTGGGTTGAAGCTGGGACTTCCTCTCAGCCGCTGGTTCCTCTGCTGGAAGGACCTGAAGACGGTGTAGAACAACATCTGGTCCCTGGTCTGCTGGGCCGCGTCCAGGAACTTCCTGGCCGACACGTTGTCGTGACCGCCTGCGTCCACAGGGGGCAGCAGAGGGTCAGTTATCTCAGATCTCCTCTCAGAAGAAGATCTACTGATGGAAAGAAACATGGACGCACCGACGCTGCGGATGAACCTGAGCGCCGCCAGGACCTGCTGCTTGGAGAGTAGAACCTCCACGATCTCATCGTTGGCTGTAGATAAACGCTACAAACACAAAGCATGTTGACATGAAGCGTCGACGGATGACGGGTCTGAATGAGGGCGGGTCAGATACCTTCAACATGTCCAGAGACAGCTGGTGGGCAGGAGGGTAGGTGCTCTCCAGGGACAGCAGGAGACACGCCTGAGGAGACACACACAACTTGTCAGTCCTGTAGTCCTGGATCGGCCAGGGGGGGCGAGGTTCTGGTCCGGGTTCTGGACTGACCAGCGGTTTGGAGTCACTGAGGACATGGTACTGCAGGAACTGGTGCAGCATGTAGAACAGGTTGTTCTGGACCAGAGTCTTGATGACCAGCTCGTACAGGTAGTGCTGAAAGACATGGAGGGGGGGTCAGACCACTGAGGGGGGGTCAGACCACTGAGGGGGGGTCAGCTCAGACCTGAAGGAGGCCTCCGACCACAGGGGTGGCGGGGGGGGTTACCTGGACGGTGATCTGGAACTGGTTTAGGGAGCGGATGTACTCCATCAACACAGCGATGATGAACTTATGGGAGACGCCCTGTAGGAGGAGATCAGAGATCGGTAGAGGTCAGAGGAGTAAGAGGAGGTCACAGGTGATCAGTAGAGGTCACAGGTGATCAGTAGAGGTCACAGGTGATCAGTAGAGGTCACAGGTGATCAGTAGAGGTCACAGGTGAGCAGTAGAGCGTCAGCGTCGGGTTTGATGACGAATCATCAAGTAGACATAAATATTCGTCTGTGTACCGTCAGCTGAAATCTATGGTGGGGCGGAGTCTCATTTTGCCACGCCCACTCTGGAACCCCATATCAGGTCACTTCGTTAGCCACGTCTGACAGTTTTTGAGGTCTCACAGCACCAGAACCCTGGAGACCCGCTGGTCAGTCTGGAGGTGTTTGGCTGTAAGGAGAAGGCGGAGCTAATTGGCTGCTTGTCTGTCATGAGCCGATCCGATGGCCTCTGGTTCCGGCGCCGTTTAGTCGGTTCTCCTCCAACGGTTCCATTTATTGGATTTTTGGCAGGTAGACAAAGAACTTCACATAACCTCTGAGGGTCCGTTTATCTGGGGAACCACAGCTGGTTCTGACTAGGTAAGCCCCGCCCCCAAAGCCTGACAGCCACTGAGATGACCCGATGGGAGATGGTGTCTGTGACCTTTAACCCCGATCAACAAAAACAACCACGAGGCCAGATCTAATCACTTTATCATCTACAAGATCCTCCCTCCTCCTGTCACAACAGAACCAGCACCAGAACTCCCTACAATCGTTCATCCCTTCTCCTAATTCAGGACCTCAGTGTCCCTCCCATTAGCCCTCATCAACCAGCACCACGTGGTTCTTCAGCAGTACTAGACCCGAGCGTTTGGACTCTGAACTGGAGGCAGAAAACTCGGTTGATTCTGATCCGATGACACATCGACCTTCTGACAACTGGCCCCGCCCATTTCAGAATGCTTCGTCACTGGAACCCAAAGCTAGAAACCTCTTCCTCAGTGGTCCAGTGGGCTGGCTGATGTTTGAGGAGAAGGCCGCCGGTTTCTCAGAACCATCCTGCCCCGCTCGGAGCAGAATCACCTCTACATCACAAACCTCCAACGCCAGTCTGGTAAACATCAACTGGACACTGATCCGGGTCGATCTCCAGACCCGCCTGCTTGAAGGATTCAGCTGGTTCTCTTCACCTGCCCAGTGGGCTGAACCGGGCCCTACAGAGCTGTGGCCAATCGCTCTACTCGATGCTGAATGTTGAGTTTGGGTGAACTGGCCCTCTTACGGCGGCGTTTACCTTCCTCTCGGTGAAACTGGACAGGACGTGCGTGTACATGTCTGATTGGTCGACGACCGCTTGAGTTCTGACTGGACGTTTCTGGGCGGCGCCGCCTCGACTGGGCCCGGCCTCCATCGCCTACGACCATCCAAGAAACACAACTGTCACAGGTAGAAGAGACATGTGAGGTCCAGGTGTGTGTGTGACTCAGTGGGCGGGACTGACCGCGGCGTAGGTTTGCTCCGCCTCCAGGTAGTCCTTATACACCTGGTTGAGTTTGTCCAAGACGGTGGCCACCACAGGAAGTCCTCCTCGCTCGCCACCCTCCAGAACTGAGGACCAGACAGAAGACTAAGGTTATACATCAAACCACAGAAATCTCTGACCTCAGGCTGCATCGGATCAGAACCGTCTGCGGGTCGGACCTACTCTGAGAGCAGACGGACAGAATGACCATCTTGCAATCTCTGCGCCGTAACAGGAAGTCCATGAGTTTTCCTTTGTCCTGCAGCAGGTTGACGGTGGGAGGCAGCTTCACCTGCAGGTACCACAGGTAACCTGAGACACAGGTGAGTGTTAGTGCGCCGCCATTAGTGCTCAATCAAGAAGATCCGGTTCAGGTACCTTCACTGGCGCTGATGATGATGTCAGGCTGGAAGACGCTCCAGGAAGAGGAGTCTGCGGTGAGGGTTAAAGGTCCACACGAGAACGACGGGGATCATTCCGGTGCGATCACTCGGAGTGATGTGATATGATCGGATCGGAACCAGGTGAAAGGATACAAAGCTGACAAGGAACCGGAGGCTGAGAAGGAACCACCGCCGGACCTGAGGGAGAAAACAATAAAAACATAAAGCAGTAAAACAGTACGTGTCTGAACACATCAGATTTGGATCAGAACCAACGGCCATTTAGTACTTCTACACCTCCAGCTGACCCTAAACCTCCTTGTGTCACCTGGACTGTCAGTTCTATAAGTTAGAATATCTTGTAGGGGTGTATGGACCGGGCCGGTAGGACCGGTTGGTGCGTACCTGAGAGTGGTATCCTGTAGGGGTGTATGGACCGGGCCGGTAGGACCGGTTGGTGCGTGTTGACGGTGTTGTCCGGTTCCTTCAGCTTGATGTCGTATATTAGGGACGTCTGGCAGACACATACATATTAATTTTAGTCCGGAGCAGGACCCGGATCCGTGACGGCGGTGGATCTGGGTCGTGTTCTGGGGCAGCAGGAAGTGGGCAGACAGCACCTGAGTAAAAGTACTTAGTTACTCTGGGTACCTGCGAGCTCTGGTGATGAACCACCACCAGGTTGTCCACGATGTTCAGGGCAAACTTCCCCGTCGTGTTCAGCTTCAACACGTGAGTCTTCTTACACGCCCCCTCCCTGAGGGACAGGCAACGATGACATCATCATCATCATCATCACGCCACTGATGATGAGTCGGCAGCTTCTGTTAAATATCTGATATGTCCCACAGACTTCAGACATTGATGCCAAGGCGGAGGCGTGTTCTGTGACCTCATCGGTGATGTCACGGTGGAGGCGTGTTCTGGTGTGCATACCTGGGCAGGTGATACAGAACCACCTCTGCACTTGGACTGTTGGCGGTTCTGGAGTGATGCTTCAGGTACATCACGAACAACTGACCGTAACTTCAGAAAAACAAAGAATAAAATCAGCCACAACATTATAACCACAGGTGAAGTAAGAACAACATTGATTACCTGGTTACCGTGGTTACCTGTCGTAGAAGAAGAAGAAGTAGAAGAAGTACAAGAAGGAGAACAAGAAGAATATGAGGAGGAGGAGGAGGAAGAGGAGGAGGAGGAGACCTCTGTCCAGTAGAGGTCACTTCCTGCTCTTAGACATAAACTGAGGTTTCTGATCACGTTCACAGATTGTGCGCCGTGAAGAAGAAATAAGTGACAGCAGGTGAAGAAGTGATGAAGAGCAGGATTGAATGGTGGACATTCTAAATCAAAGATGGATCTCAGATGATCTGAGGTTTGTTTTGCGTCTGACATCAGATAACCACTCACATGGTCGCCATGGCGATGTCTCTCTCCGACAGACTGAGTTTGGCCGGTTTGGGGACGACCGGCAGCTCGATCTCAAACTTGGACATCTTGCACATGGTTCCGTTCTGGAAGATGACGGTAGAGAGGATTGTTCAGGAGCATCCCTCAGAGGTCCACTCGGCGCCACAGCCGCCATCAGCACGTAAAAACAAATACATTCAACCGCTTTCATACGAGAGACGGACATTTAAGTTTCTGACTTCAGACGTAAATCAGCGATCTTTATATTCTCACGACACCTGAGGGCCGACAGAGAAACACTCCCGACATTAAATAATGAAAGTAGGCGGGGCCGGTGGGCGTGGTCTAACCCTGAAGGCGAAGGGCTGCAGGACGTTCCCCTGGACGGTGGTGGACAGCAGGATGACGGCCGTCTCTGGACAGTACTGGTACCAGTTCACGTTGATGTTCTGACTCTTCAGGAGCTTCAAGCTGCGTTTGTCCGGGAACACCTGAGGAGGAACGGAGCTGGATCAAACCAGACCTGATCCAGAACTCACCTGTAAGAACTGGACTTAAACCAGACCAGATCCAAAAGCTCACCTGGTAGAACTCGATGCCCTGGTCAGTGATGAAGACGATCTCGTTCCAGTTGGTCCAACAGAACCCCAGAACGTTGGCGTTCTTCGTCTGCAGGACGACAAACAAGTTCTTTCAACCTGAAAAGCGGACAGGAAAGAGGAGCAGAGAGCTTTCACAATAAGAGCGAGTAGATGAGGGGGCGTACCTTACACTCCTGGCTGAACTCTGTGTGTGGACAGTCAGGGATGAAGCTGATGAAATCCTGCAGACATCAAAGCCACGATTTAGCTGAAGAGAGGCTCACCTGATCACATGACCAGAGGTCAGTCACACCTGGGGCTATTTCAGGAAGCAGGTTTAGTGGAAACTCTGAGTATGTTAAACCTGAGATGAGGGAAACTCTGGGTTTTCCGCTGCACCTAAACTAAGCTCTGAGTCAGTTACCATGGTAACATACTGTGAATATATTAATCCACCAGTAAGTTCGGTCAGTCTAGAATATGACAGATGATTGACGGACACGTCACATCTGTGCTCCGTCTCAGAAGGAGGAGGAGTCAGGAACAAACTCAGGCTTTGTTGAAGTAAACCTGCCAGCAAGTTAGCGTCTCAGAGTTAGTTACCACGGTAACTGACTCTGAGCTTAGCTTAGCTTAGCTTAGCTTAGCTCGCTCTCTCTCTCTCTAGAATGGAAAAACCAGAGTTTCCCTCATATCAGCGTTACCAAACTCCGAGTTTCCCCCAATGCTGCTTCTGGTTGCAGCAGGGAGCTTTGGTGTCCTCCCCTGAGGGCTCACCACAGACTTTGATGTCCTCTGGACGGCCAGGATCTTGTTTCCGATAGAGAACTTGATGCACTTGACTTCTCCTTTATCGTCCATTCTGTGGAGGGAGAACACGTGACCACAGATGATTACCGTTTATTGGTAAATCCCTTCAGATATTCCCGCACAGGTTCTGGTACCTGAAGGCAACGCTGCTTTTGTCATCCGGTCCTTTGACCACCACACCTGTGGCTCCACCTGAACGCACCGCAAACACCTGCAGACAGACCACATCAGACATCAATGAAGATGATCACATGACTCAGGAACAGCCCTCAGAATGACCCCCCACTGGTCCGCCACAACATTATAACCACCATGGATTATCTGGTTACCATGGTTACCTGTCAGTGGGTGGGATATATTACCTGGTTACCATGGTTACCTGTCAGTGGGTGGGGTGTATTACCTGGTTACCATGGTTACCCCGCAGATCAATAAAAGATACTAGAACCTCCGACTACTGCAGCAGTAAAAATACTAAAACTAACAGAAAAATTATCTTTCATTATTCATAATTGATTCTATTATTCAGAACTAATTTATTTGTGTTTTTGAGATCATTTTTTTTTGATTAAGGTATGAATGATCAGCAGAGTTGATCTGATTTATTACTTTGACTCATTTATTTGTGCTGAAAGGTCGTTTTACAAACTAAATTTATAGATTTTCCCGTGTAATGAATTGACAAGAGGCGGATTATTTCTGCTTTAATGAGCTCAAACAACAATAACATTAAAGAAATCACTTTCATCTAGCCATCAGTTACTGATGCTTTTATTAATTACTATTATTGGATATATTTTTTTATTAAACTCCCTTTTTCATTTAAACATTAAGATTCTAATTAAAATAGAGGGTTTTACTTGTTTGGAAGGAGAGTTTTCCATCTTAATGCATCATTAGGAGTTGGAGATTCGTTGTTCCTCATCAAGCTGTGCTCAGAAACCCGATCCCCATTAATCCTCGCTCTAAACCGGAGTCTACTGACGTTTACCCCAGAAGATACCGTTGTTTTTAGAAGCTACGTTTACTCTTCTTTTTCTGAATTGTTTATGGTTTGTTTTTTTAGTTACCACATGTCTGTTGACTTGTATTTAAAATGTAACTGTGAAATGAATGGTTCCATTCTTAAAAGGTTCAGTGACACAGTTACGGAGGGCGGGTTCTGTTTTACAGTGCTGATAATATCTAAGTACTTACACACAAGTACTGTACTTAAGTACAACCTAAAGGTACTGGTACCTCAGTTTTTCCATTTTACACTACTTTATACTTGTACTGCACTACATTTATCCCACTGCTGTGGTTCAGTTACTTCTTACAAATACGATCTAATCAATCAAACTATTTATAAAGCACCTTACATCATAGAAAGTAACAGAAAACGTTCAAAAACACACAAATGTGTTGATTTTAAATGTTTGTGTCTTGATGTGGACATTCTGTAAATTCTTTAGCGAACCAAACAACTAAAATCAGGAACTAAATATCAATATCAAAATGAATAAACTTACTTAATCACTTTCTATTTTACTTGTTAGTTTTTTATGCAACTGTAAAGCAACTCTGAGTATTTATGAAAACGCTCTAAAGATAAAATGTGTTATTATTATTATTATAACAATGACAGAAATAATAAATGAAGACACATTGCTGCAGCTGTTATATTATTAGTGGTTAGATTCATCCAGAAATACTGAGACCAACCAAAGAGTTTTACTCTGAAACAGTCAGTCCAGAAGTACGTGTTTAAATACTCTAACTTCAGTTAAGATTTGATAGTATTTTTAAAGTGTGGTATTACTACTTTCACTCACGTGAAGGGTATGAATAATGACGTTTTTCTATCTATTCATGGTTTATTGCATTTTTGCACTTTGGATTTATTTGTCTGAAAATACCGATGATAAGAAACAAAGTTCATTTTTTGACACTTAGGGAGAAATTGGTTTGTTAAGAGATTTTCCTAGCAAACTTTGATATTCATATTGAATACGTGTTATGTTACTATTATAAAACAATAAATGAAATCTACACACACAGGATAAATACATGGAATGATATAGGATGACGTAAGAATAATAAACACAGGTCCACAAAGACCTGGAGTTAAATAAAAAGAATAATTCGACCCATATTTGGGAGGCATTTTTAATCTAAATGATTTATTGCTCTTTCTAATTTAGGGTAATTTATACAAGTTGCAACTATTAACTTTAATCTGATGAGGTTAGCTGCAGTTATCTTTCTGAGCTAACGACGCTAACTAGCCTAGCTCACCTGCTTGTTGGCCTCGTCGAAGAAGACGTTGTTGACGCTGGAGGCGTGTTCGAACTGGACCGGGTTCTCGCACAGCTCAAGGTAATGTTCCCCGCTCATCGTCTGTCTCTGCTCGGACACTCTGACGACCTTTTTTAGCCCCCGTTCCCGGTCCTGACAGTCGCAGCCACAATCCGGAAAAGAACCGGATATTTATCTGAACGTCACTTCCGCTTTGGATGTTCGGCCTAAAAGTGGATTCTATCTACCCGGAATTGTGTCAAACGGTGCATTAATAGTGAACAGATAAACAGTTGGTGTCGACATGAACGAAAACAAAACTTCTGATTATAATAAATAAATAACCGCATGGATTTACTACCATGATTAAAATAACGAACTGTGGAACGCCCCCTGCAGGAGTGACAGATGGAACCAGACACCAATACACAAATATCACGTGCAGCGTTAACTCATTCAAATTAAACTGAACATCATTACATTTATTGTCGTGTGCAATATTTACAGTATTATCCTGCTGTTGTCCTCTGGCATTGTTTTACCTTCACGTCTTAGACACTTTACTTTTACATTCTCATTTGTACTGAATATTCTAGTCTTTACTGGGTTAGTGGATATTTGGTTACTTTAACTTCAGAGTAATCAATGGTACAATAAATTCCTTTAGGATTAATTAAACGCTATCTTATTTTAGGTTCTTTATTTTTCTCAGTCTATTTTTATTCTGAACCATGTTTCATTTTTGAAGCTGCATCGGTTCTGAAGGTCACCTTTTCTTCACCAGTCACATGACGCCCATGGGCTGGGTGGGCTGCCGGGGCGATCCAGGCTCCACCCTCTGAAGATTTGTCCAGTCCCAGTGCACCAGAAAAAGGAAAATGAAGGCCAGATCGAACCAGCAGCATGTGGGCTGGACCCGATGGACCTTCTACTGGGTCACCTGAGGGCAGGGTTCTGATGGTTAAAGACCCCAAAACCCCTTCAACACCAGAACCATCAGTGAGGAGGACTCCGAGGGAGGAGTCCATATATGATATTATATTTAACATGAAATAAGAGGACAAGCGTTTTTTCATTCTTAGATTCTTTAATGTCACCTCTGGTCTGCAGACAGAGTCACACCAGAACACAGAAGCTTTCATGTCCCAACATCTCAAACGTTTCACTGCAAACATCAGGTCCTAAAGGTTGTATTCAGTCAGACCCAGACCCAGACCCTGACCTTTGACCCCCCCCCCCCCCTCACACATGTTTGTGTTAGTCTGGAATAAATGTTTATCTTTGAAGCCTAAACCTTAACATTTATTATTTCATGTATCTGGAATCATTTATGACACTATTGGAATACGAGAAAAAGTCTGACTCTTTTTTTATGTAGTGATTATCGGATCATAAAAACGCTGCTGGTCCTGTTCTACGGTGAAAGTCGCCACGCTCTGGACCAGAACTCAACAAGAACTTTGATACTGGTGGATACAGAAGGAGGCGGGGCCTCCTGTGTGAGAACTTTAAAATGATTCAAACCAGAGGGAGCAGGAGGCGGGACTCCGCTTCGGGTGGAGCTCCAACACGCTGAAGCTCCTGCAGCCAGGAGGCGGAGCTCCGTCCTAAAGGAGGCAGCTGGTGGGTGTGGTCAGCAGCCTCCGCTCGTCTTCATTACGCCGTGACGGTGAATGGAGAGCGAGTCGAGCAGTTAGTCGTCCGTGTCGTCTGTTAAAGGGGGGTCGCCGTCTTCGGAGGTGACGGGGAACGTTTTCTTCCCTCTCCTCTGCACATGATCCTCGTTCCTCTTCTCCAGCGCCATGATCTGTGAGAGGCAGCGAGGAGGAGGGGCGTTAACCCGAAGGGACGACCGGTTGTGTCTGAACAAAAACCGTCTCACTCGGCGCGTGCGTTTACCTCAGCGATGAACTCTGCCTCCTCCTCGGTGCCGATCGGGATGTTCAGACCGCTGACGGCGTTGAAGAGCTCGTAGACGCTCAAGGTCTCGATCACGCCTCTCTTCTGGAAGAACTGTGGAGAAAAACCCCTGAGAGGTTTGGATTCATCCGTCCTCTCATTCCAACAACGACATCTTTGGGTTCCGTATGAATGGACCCGAACAGAACCTGAAGAAGTCGGACTGGCTGTTGCTAGGCAACCATCGCTTTCACACTTGTGTAAAAACCAAAAGCGATCTGGTTGACGCTCTAGAACTCTAGAACCAGAACCGAGGCCCGGAGAAGAGCTCTTAGATCGGTCGCTCCTCCTTCCTGAGCTGAACCGTCAGAACTGAAGTTTAAATCCTGAAGTCTGTACAGAACCTCAGCTGCTGATGTGTGTGTGTGTGTGTGTGTGTGTGTGTGTGTGTGTGTGTGTGTGTGTGTGTGTGTGTGTGTGTGTGTCTGTGTGTGTGTGTACATGTGTGTGTTATTATTAGAGAGATGTGAAGTGGTGAAATAAAGATAAAGTTAAAATAAACATCAGAACTTACCGTGGAAACATTCCTGCAGTCTCTGAACAGGAACTCCAGACCGTGAGGATGGGTGGGCTCCACGGATTGACTGACGTCAATCAACCACACCTGGTACACACAAACACACGTATACACACACACACACACACACACATTAGAGCTGCACTGGAGGCAGGAAGAGCCCTAGCTGCTACTAGCTGCTAACTGCTACTAGCTGCTGCTACTAGCTGCTAACTGCTACTAGCAGTGTTTTAACCCTCTCAGCTTGTAACTATCTGATTCTGCGTCAGCTGAAGTCCAACCGGGTCAGTCAGCTGTGGAGGCGCTGAGGGTCCGTCTTACCTTCCCTTGGTGCCACAGCATGTTGTACTCGCTGAGGTCGGCGTGGACCAGGCTACACTTCTGGTACAGCAGCTGCATCAGCTGTGGACAGACATTCAGAACCGGGTCAGACCCATTACGAAGTCCATCACAGACGGTAGGGCGAGGAGTGCTGAGTAGGGTCACGTACATGGAGGACCTGGTAGAAGGCGTTCTTCATGTCCTCGGAGCTCAACATGGCGTCTTTGAGTTTGGGAGCAGGAATGTGGTCTTTACCGATGAAGGACATCACCAGGATGTGTTTCTTCAGCAGAACCACCTCTGGACAGGGGATCTCCGCCTTCTTCATCCTGACACACACAAACACACACAGATGCTGACAGTCTGTCGGCCTTTACTGGACCGGGACATCCCTAAACCCAGACCGGGGGACGTCCCTCAGACCTCAGGTGGACGGGTCACCTGCTCAAGTTGTGCATCTCCTTCTCGGCCCACAGCCTGATGATCTTGCGCGGGTTCAGTTTGCTGTAACGGTCCGTGAAGCGGTAGTCGTCCTTGATGTAGCGGTCTCGGTTCTTGAACTCGTTGAGAGTGGTCTTGAAGACCTTCAGCACCACCTCGTCCGGGACGGGCTGCTCCTCCAGGCTGGAGCACAAACACAAACCCGCTGTAATGAACGGAGGTCTCAGCGCGAGGAGAGAGAGTCATTCTGTTCACAGAATGACTCTCTCTCTGACCTCTGACCTTCTTTCACTGTGAAATAAACACGTTTTTAGTCTAAGAGAAAAAAAGTCTTTAAAAGAGGCAGTGTGAGTCATCCTGTCCCCGTCTGAAGGCTCGCTCCCACCCACCTCCCTCCGTCGGCGTGGAAGACCACCGACTCTTTGCCGGTGCTGATGCAGCCGTTGATGTTCTCCAGCACGCCGGCGTTCACCATCTTGTACATGAGCAGACGAGTGCGAGGGTCCACCGCTTGTTCCTGCGGAGACAGGAGGGGGAGCGTGAGCGCGGCGGCGGCGAGGCGATGACCTCGGGCGCTCGGTCTCTACGTACGGCGGTGGAGTGTTCCTTCTTCTCGTGCAGCCTGGCGCTGCGGCGCTGCTCGCTGTAGCAGTGCTGCTTCAGAGCGTTGAACACCTGATTGGAGAGCTTCAGGTCCATCCCCACCCCGTCGCCTACGTGGACCTCTGGAGCAAACTGAGGAAGAGGAGGAGGAGGAGGAGTCAAACTCACTGAATCAAAAACATTCCAGGCTTTATTGTCCCTGACATGTGAGAACATCCTGGTCTCCTCTGCCTCCCATTCTGAGGATTCTAGAAGCCCGGCTCACAGCAGAGCCTCACCGCCGACCCACCGCCTCACGAAGTGTCAATCATCAGAACGTCCCCGGAGGACACTGGTCTCATTCTAGCTCCTGCGGCGCGGCGACATGGAGCCACACATTCTTAAAACCAACGTGTTCAGGTCAAATGTAAACAAAGATGGCGTCGGCCTGATGTCAGACTCTTACGTTGTCCATGCGGGCCGTGTTCTTGCGCCCGCAGGTCACCGCGTCGTGTTTGGTGGTGATGTTCTTTCCTTTCCCGCTGAAGCCTTTCCTGGGTGTCGTCTGAGGCTTCTCTGATCAAACACACGCCAGAACACACAGTCACGACCAACTCTACACCGAAAAACAGGCGGACGCCGTTAGCTCAGAGGCTGCAGGCGGACGCCGTTAGCTCAGAGGCTGCAGGCGGACGCCGTTAGCTCAGAGGCTGCTGGCGGACGCCGTTAGCTCAGAGGCTGCTGGCGGACGCCGTTAGCTCAGAGGCTGCTGGCGGACGCCGTTAGCTCAGAGGCTGCTGGCGGACGCCGTTAGCTCAGAGGCTGCAGGCGGAGGCCGTTAGCTCAGAGGCTGCAGGCGGACGCCGTTAGCTCAGAGGCTACTTTCGGGTATAAAAGAACGTCTGAGATCAGTTTGGATCTTCTGGAGCGGCCGGCTGTTGTCTACCTGCTCTGTAGGGGTCGTGTCTGGTGTCCTGCCAGTCAACCTCGTCCTCTGAGCTGTCGCTGTCTTCGTACGGATGAACCATTCGGTAGTTCTCAAAGGAGATGGACACTGGAGGAAACGCCATCACATGATTACACACCGCCATCCTCTCAGACTCGGACCTGTTGCTACGGTTACTGCATCCTTACCTTTGCTGTCGCCGTTGAACTTCTTCTCCTCGCGGCGGAGCTGGTCGTCAAACTCGCGATCGAACTGCATCTGCAGCATCTGGGCCAGCATGAGGTCGCTGGTGGTTTCAGACGGGTCATCGGAGCGCGGCAGGTCGGCGGTGGGACTGAAACACGGAGAGGGAGGATGAGTTCCTCCGTCACGGCTGACGGCTTTCACTCAGACGAACAAACTGTTTTTTACTCAGTGAGAGTCGGGCCGGCCTGGTTCTGCTCCTCCAGCTGTCGGGCCAGCTGTTCGCTCATCACATCGGCCAGAGAGCAGGCCGGAGCCGCTGGCGCCGCAGAACCCCACGGACTCTACGGCAGGAAGAATTAATGTCATTGTCACACAGATATAAAAGGTTAAAATCAGAACCGCGTGATCGATCGATCAAACTTTATCTACAAACACTTTATATTCATAATAAAAGGAACACAAAGTGCTTTATGCAATAAAAACAACTTCCCCCCCCAGAACCCGGACCCTAACCATAAAAACAGGAAGTAAACCGAAGAAATGCTCTGAAAACTGTAAAAGTACAGACAAGACTGCAACAAAAACACAAGATGATAATAAAAACTAAACATGAAGCAGAAGTACGGCGCCTTACAGCTTATACCTTCATTAACATTTATTAATATTAGTTAGGGCTTTATTCAATTACAGCTAATTAGATTTAGAGGGGCAGGGCTTGGACTGGGGGAGAGGGGATTGGCTTCTGAGGCGGATCTGGATCATGGTCCACATTTGGAGGTGTGCGCTCTCAGCTGACTCCACTGGTTTTCTATGAATGGACCTCAGAGTGAGTCAGACCAGAACAAGATCAATCAGACATGTTCAGTCATGTCTGCACTAAGTCCCGCCCCCACAGTCCTGAAGACACACCCCCAACATTAGGAACAGATTAATTGTTTAAAATGAGATTTCGTTAAATCACAGAATAAGACAGTGGAAGGTTCAACATTTAGAAGCTTCCATAAAATGAAGGTTTACAGATCCTGGAGTCACGATGACTGAATAATCACTTCAATGACGTCACAACGGCTACATTAAACGTTTACACAATCAGATCTTTTATTTCCTATCAGAGGTATTTCTGATTGCTTTATTGAGTTTATGTTGTGTACATAAGCATAATGAATGTTTTTCCATCTCTAATTTTACTTGTAATGTCTTGAACTTGTTTAACTATTCCAATAGAAATGTCGAACAAGAGATATTAACAAAAGCTAAACTACAAAAAGTTAATTATCGTACCTCAAACATTTAGTTTAGTTTGTTAAAATTTAAATTTAACTTAAAGCTAAAATCTCTCATGAGTCTTTTTAAGGAGATAACTACCAGTGACGTCATGCTGGTGCGAGCTAACCGAAGCAAAAGCTAGTCGGCTAATAATAGCTCGATTTCGCTGGCGTTAAAAAGAACCATGAATACCAATTAAGCAGAAGAGAGTCTTACCTTCGGTGTTTCCGCTGTCATTACTGATTGATCCATTTTCTCGATAATCTATAATCGATTCTTTCCTCAGAGAGTGAATGGTGGCTAGCCGTTGAGCTAACGTGAGCAGAGGCAGAGTTATCGACAAAAATGAGCCTAAAAACAATGAAGCCTGATGTGACACGTACAGAGAAGTGTTTTATTGACTTCAAACAATATATGATTATTCTTTACAAGTCCGTAAAGGTTTTAAGTAGAACCAAATGCTCAGAACGAGGTAGAAGCTTACACTATGTAGGCGTTTCCAAACCGAATGGACTTTGGCAAACAGAAAACAGGAAATAGATCGGTGTTACCGGAAATGACGTCAGGCTATCGAAATAAAAGCAATTAAGCCAGTTTGAAACGTCCTTTTATTTATTTAGCTTCCTAAAAACGAAAAAGCGATTGATCGACAGAAACAAAATTATTATTAAAATTTGGATAACTCTTAAAACAATTATGAACCTTCACTGAATTCCAGCCTCGACGATGTGAGGATTTGTTGACTTATTATCATTGTAAACTTCCGTTACATTAATGAGACATTTGTTAGAATAAACGATTTATTTATTGATAAATGATAGTTGAACAAATAATTCTGCGAAAGCTACATTATATGCATACATAGAGTGAAATAGTCATACAGGTTGTTTAATTTAACCATGAGACACACATTCATCTTTTACAATTGTTCTAGTTACAGTTTTATCGGCAGTAATGGAATTTAATCATTTTCTCTCAAATCGGAATCAACTTCATCATCATCATCATCATCATCATCATCATCATCTCAGCACAAAAACTCATGAAATGTAGTTTAACATCCGATCCGGGGATGGAGGTTGTGACAGGAAGAGCTCATTTTTGTATAATAACAACAACAACAACAATAACGGCAATAACAATAATAATAATAAAAACAGTACTACTACTAATAAAAACACATTTTAATAAAAATTATATATAAATATGACCCTTAATACTAATATTAAGTAAACACATCACGTGCATCAGACAAATATAAAACAATTAATAAATTCGTAGATTCTCGTTTGCCTGTTGTGCACGCGCGTCCAAGCAGTCGAGCTGGACTCATGAACGCGCGCGGCCGTCATCTGCTGTCACAGTCCGGAGCATCAAGGATCACGTTAAGTCACCGGAAACAGATAACCTACCGGAAACTAGTGGAATGTCGCTTCAGAATAACAGCTTTGACTATTTATCTATTTCTTATATTCTACTTAAAATGTATCTTTCTGGTATAAATATGTATAAATATTTTACTGATACAGAAACCAGATAATGAGATGATGGTTCAAGTCAAACAATAGTTTTTAAGGTAGAATGACTCAAAAGATTCTTTTGAGTCTTGTTATCTCATATGTTTATGTCTTTGGCGGTTTGAGGTGTTGCTTGAACCTTTAACTTTGGAAAATTACAACCAATTTACTATGTTATAATGCAAATCAAGAAGTAATAATAAATGTCATCAAGAAGTGAGAAGAATATAATAAAAATACACCATTACTTCACACAGATGCTTCAAATCTTAAAATCAGACATAAGTTTTCGAGTTTTACTCTTACTCAAGTAAATAAGTTAAATTTATATATTTTTAATACCAGTAACTACACGTGTACTCGAGTACATTATGATTACTTTTACCAACTCTGGCCGTGATGGATTTTAACGTAACGACCGAACCTTTATTTTGTAAAATGTCAACCGGAGGTGCTGCAGTGTATCTTGGAACCTTGACCTTTTTTTGGGGGTGTTCCTGACGTCATCCTGGAGTACAAAGTGAACGCATCTCAGTCCTCCTCATCATGATCCAGAGTGTCGGTCATTAAACGCCTCGGACCCATTCAGGTACCCGCCTCTACCTTTTATTTAATGTTTTTATTCTAACCGGAAGCCTCTTTCTTTCGCGGGAAACCGATGGCCTCCTCCGTCCGCAGCATCAGGACCACCGGAGGACCGGCGGGCCAGACCGCACTGCCGGGATTCAAGCGGTTCACCTAGCGGGTGGTGTTTGGTGAGGACCCCTCCCCCCCTCTTGATATCAAATTTAAACACATTAAATGACGAAAGAGGCGTTCAGGGACATCAAGAGATTTTATTATCCATTATTTCTGATGAAAACGGGATTCCTGTGAGGCGTTCAAGTGTCTATATTTTCCTTATTCTGATACTGTGTGTTGGACACAATGTGAGTGCCAGGTGGGGATGGGGGCTGGAGGGTCGGGGGGTTGGGGGGGGGCGACCCCCATACAGGAGAAAGAACCCAGAACTGTTATAACATTAGAAAAATGTTAATATTTATATTAACAATAATAATAACTGTAATAATATTGTTCATACCGACAATAATAACACAAAGATAATAAATATAACAATTATTATTATCATTAGCATGACATCAGCAGTAATTATTTAATAATAATAAGGATAATAATTAGTCATAAAATGAGTTATAGCACAAACAATCACTCAAAAATAACAACAATAACAATGAAAATAATATTTGGGTATAAAACTTAATTGATGGACTTCAAAGGGTCGTGACCCCACCGCCGCCACCGTGACTTCGTAAGGTCGTCATCCTCACCTTCATCAACTCTTATGAAGGAATGAGTTTGGGTGAGTTTCTGGAAACCAACTTCCTGTTTTAAGGTGAAAACCAGCAGGAGAGACATTAAAGCCCAATTGGGGGTGTTGCAGCTTTGATGTCCTGATTTGAGGTCCGTACAGTGACGGGGTTTGTAGGACATCAAAGACGGCTGTGAGGGATGGAAGTAAGACGATGAATTATGAGATGATCTTCATGAAAACAGTTTTAACATTGTGAAAACATAAACCAGAACACAAAACTACCTTTTATCCTTTAATTACCGTCGCCTGGATGAAGGAAATAACAAAAAGGAGGTGATAAAAGGAGGTGATAAAAGGAGGTGATAAAAGGAGGTGATAAAAGGAGGTGAGTTCTAGCTAACAGTGAATGTTTGGAGGGTTTGAACAGCGTTTAAAGTAATGTATCGGTTGGTTTATTAAATCAAATAATAATAATTCATCGCTCCCTTTTTTCTCTTCTTTCATGGAAGTGGCGCCATGTCTAAAGATGAATTTTGTCCTCAGGGCGGGGCTTATTTCCGGGCGGGGCTTATCCAACGGCCGAGGTCTGGGGCAGGTAAGAGCTTGGATCGCGGGGTCATTAAAACTTCCTGGTTCACGGTGAAACATTAGAATTTGCTCCGCCCCAACATTTAGGACAAAAAAAGTCATCGGTTTAATTATTTGTGATTTAATGCGTTCCAAACATTTTCCGTCCTGCTGACATCACAAACTTCACGCGTCATGTGACCATTTCACACAACGGTCCTTCTGTCCTCTCTTTTCTAGACACCAGACGCCACCTTTGACCTTTGTGTGACCACAGAACGACAGAACTCATCATCATCATCATCGTCATCGGCCCTTCGTCTCCAGCCATCGTGAATGTTGACAGAAGACTCTGAATCATGGCGGGAAGCAGCAGGAGGCGGAGCCAGCGTGAGAAACATTAATAATGGGACAGACTGAATGTGAGGTCATCGCCAGGTCAAAGGTCGTCACCAGCGGTACCTTTAAGTCAACCTTTGGATTAGGGCAAAAAACTTGAACCCCTAGCGATGTAGGAGACGACGGCCGAGGAACCGAAGGTCTGAGCTGCTTCAGTCACGTTTTGATACCAGACGGCGGACGACGTTATATATATAATAAATAAAAAGATTGTAGAACCTTTATTCACGTCTCGACGAGGACTGAACCCAAACAGAACCAGAGTCTGAACACTGGAACCCGAACCAGAGCGAGACGCCATGATGACGCATCTCCACGCCGGTCTGAGCTCGGAGACGACGGAGAAGGCTCGCCTAGAACTGAACGAGAACCCGGACACGCTGCATCAGGACATCCAGCAGGTACGCCGCTACATGCTAGCATGCTAACGCGCTAGCATGCTAAGTCAACTTCAGGGTTTTTGGGTTTGTTTGTCACAAAAAATGTATTTGTCAAAAATGAAACTTACTTCAATGTTTATTTTACTGTCAATTATAATTAATGTTATAATAAATGTTTACATTTAAATATATATATTACTCTAAGTAATTACGTTTATAAGTGTTTAATATTATATAAATATCATTTTTGTTTATTCAATCATTGTTTTATATAATTCTTTTATTATTATGTATTTTTTATAAATGTACATAAAACAATTATACTGAATTATGACATTTAAAAACACATCAAATAATTAGGATATGATTTTATGTAATTACTTAATGTGATATAAAGTAAAGTTTATTTTTTAGTGCAGCTGTAAAAACCCAAAAACAATGTGAAATAGGACCAGAACCAGAACTAAAGTCTCCCTGGAATAATCGTTCCTCTGGAGTTTAATCAGAACCTGAAGGATCAGGAGATCCACTGGACCCCTGAAGGACCCAGGGGGTCCGTCCAGAACAAACCCGAGGACGGGATGTTTGACTATTTTAGTTTTGGACCATCTTGGTCGGTCAGAACAAACGGGCTCCTCCTCTAGAACCCGTCTCAGTTCTCGCTGTAGTTCTGGTGAAGACATTAGAACTAAAGCCTTCTTGTGGTTCCGTTGCTTTAACCCCAGGTGAGGGACATGATCGTGACGCGGCCCGACATCGGCTTCCTGCGGACGGACGACGACTTCATCCTCCGCTTCCTGAGAGCGAGGAAGTTCCACCAGGCGGAAACCTTCAGATTGTTGGCCCAGTACTTCCAGTTCAGACAGCAGAACCTGGACATGTTCCAGAGCTTTAAGGTCGGATTTCAGTCTGAATAAGAAGCTGCAGATTAAATCTGGTTTGAACCAGCCGTCACTGAATAAGTCGTCATGGTAACCTGCTCAGGTGGACGACCCAGGTATCAAACGAGCTCTGATGGATGGATTTCCAGGAGTTCTGGAGAGTCCAGACCAACACGGACGGAAGATCCTCATCCTGTTTGCTTCAAACTGGGACCAGAGCAGGTGAGACAGACAGACAGACAGACAGACAGACAGACAGACAGACAGACAGACAGACAGACAGACAGACAGACAGACAGACAGACAGACAGACAGACAGACAGACAGA
>VRLP01006293.1:0-15000 GCA_009660295.1 Lophius piscatorius
ATATGTGTATATATATATATATATATATATATATGTGTATATATATATATATATATATATATATATGTATGTGTATATATATATATATATATATATATGTGTATATATATATATATATATATATATATATGTATATATATATATATGTATATATATATGTGTATATATATATGTATATATATATGTATATATATGTATGTGTGTGTGTATATAAAAATGACCTGCATTCATTTCCTGTAGTGCATCATGGGAACCTTTTGCTTCTCATCAACTGTGTTTGTCAGGACTATATTTACTGTAACACAGCAGAAGTGTCAAACCTCAGTAACGGTATTTTACACGGCAAGAAAGTATTACCTTCATTTTTCACTCAGAAAATATTTGCTGTCATCAAAGTGATTCATATCAAATCAATTCTATAATACACTTATATACAGTATATATAGGTCATTTTTCAAATATCAGTTTCAAATATTGTTATTTCATACATGAAATCATTTTAATGCAGACAAAAAATATAATTCAAGATTTTATACAAATAAACTAAAACTAAAATGGCATAAAAAAAACACCTTGATTCTTCTACTGGTCGTTTTAAACCTTCTAATACAGCAGAAGAGTGTTGGGTCCAGTCACTTGTGCATCTAAGGGTTAAAGGACCTTCAGAGTTCTTGTGGAGTCCATACCTCCCTGTTGGGTCAGACGTGTGTGATATTAGACAGGGGTTATAATGTTATGGCTGATCGGTGTATATCAGTAATGAGTGGAATTGTTGAGTGCGTTGCTTTTTCCTGATAGGAAGCATCGAGCAGGTTTGGTGGATCTGTGCACATGGCCCGTCGTGATGCTCCAGCTCGCTGTGGCAGAGTGTGGGCCAACAGAACCTCCACAATAACGGGCTTTGTGGCCCGGCTGACGTCAGTGGAATGTATAAATACAGAATGCAGTGAAAGAGTGCATTATAGAGCGAGGAGTGTAAAGTGCCTCGCACAATGAAAGATACAGGAGATGGCCATCAGCTCTGTGCCGGACTCTGTGCTGAGCAGAACCACCCATCAAGCGGAGACTAATGGCTTTCTGTGCGGCACCAGAACAGAAGACATGCATGGATCTGACCTCCTTCCTCTGTGTCTGGGGATGTAGATGTTATTGGACATGTGCCGCAGCCTTGTAGCTTGATTCCCACTGACCCTCGGCGCCGTGGGTGTTCTCGGCACACGTGTGGCCCGACCCGCCGTGTTCTGTATGAAATCTTTATTCCTAGTCATCTGGTTCTTCCCACAACAGAGTCTCAGGTTTGTTTTAGTGGGCCCGATATATCTCTGAATGGATCAGTCCGTCAGCCAGTCATCTGTCTGCCGGTACCGACTGTGGACTTCAGCCAATGCAGCGCCGCATGTGGGCTTTCAACCATCGGCGGCCCGTGGGGAACGTCAGCGACAGTCCAGTCGATCCGGTCTCTGTGGGTCCATGTGGCCCGGACCCCTGCGGCACGAAGCAGCGGACTATTTCTGCTCCTGATAATTAGAAGCTACAGTATTCAGCTTGACCCCCGCAAACCCATTAGAATCATCAGAACCAAACAATGGGTTCATCTCTACCCCAAAGCCACACGCGGTGATGAGGTAGCAGTTTCAACAACATTCCTGGCTGTTGATGGAACGCCGCTGCTGCAGAATCCATTGACTGACTTGTTTTTCTTTCCTTGACGTTTGATCCCCGCCAAAGAATTTGGTCGTTAAAGGAGTTAAAGGACCAATCTGAATCTTTATTACACATTAAAAAGAAGACTTTTGTGCAGTTACAGCTACCAAAGAGCTTTTTGACAACTAAATGAAATGAACTGTCTGAGAATCTGAGAGTGATAATTCTGTTCTATTGATTGGAGTTCTGAGGAAGAACCAAGATTCTTCTATCTCCACCTTCTAGTACCAGATAGTAGAATAATTAAGGGAATTGACTTCTAGTGCCTCAGTCTTGCTGCAGGGGCAGGTAATCTCATTACACTAATCATTCTGTCTGTGTTCAAGACCTCCATACTTCTTTTTGGTCTAATCGATGCGTCGGGTGATAAATAAAGATGTTCCAACACATTCCTGATATTGTGGCGGCACATGGAAACCTATGGGGTCATCTGTAGAGTCAGGGGGTCGGGTTACCTGGTAGGAAGCCAGCGGTGAGTGATTGAGAGGGGTAAGGACATTATGGCGACCTCAGGAGCTCCACATGAGTTGCGTAGGATCGTCCAACCGTTCTGTTTATTTTGGGATGGACCTTGTTTATTAAAGCTTCAGCTAAAGTCGATGGTGTTGAAACATGTGACGCTTCCGTTTCCAGACATCCCATCATACAGTTCTTTCTCAAGGCTAGCTAAAAAAAACAGCTAGCAGACCTCCCTTTGTCTCCGTAACAAACCTTCCATGCCTTCTCGTCACTTGAGAATCTGTATATGCAGATGATGCTCCCATTTTTTTTAGTAGGTGTCTCAGGCTTGCTAGCAGTTTTCAGTAACCTGAAACGGTTTTGTACGTGAATAGTTGACTTACCATAGTTTGACCATCAACCTGTGGGAGGCGACCACCTCCATCATGAGCTTTGGCTTCACATTGAAAACAATCTAGTCGTATGATGCAAGTTGGAATTGAAAGTTTGTAAATATCTTACGATGTATGCCAAGCTAGAACCTAACCCTAACAGAAAACGCCTGATCTGCGTACCTCGTATTCCACCTCTTATGATGGTGGCGTGAGAAAAGACTCCTGCAGGAGCAGGTTGTGCAGCTACAGGTAATGCAGGGGCACGCGGCGGCGTCCTGGAAAAAGTGATGAGCTTTTCTCCAGCCAGACGCTGGAGGAGGGAAGGAGTCAGCTGTCCCACCGACACGGAGAGACGGAGGCAATGAAAGACTAACCATGAATCAATCGGACAACGGCGCCGGAGCTGAAGGACACAAACTCACGGCGTCTAACAGAGGCGTTTCATTAACGGCGGCGTTTATCTCTGATGTCACGTCCCGGGTAAAATGATCAGCTCATTTGAAGCAAACGGCAGGAGGGAAAGAATCGAAGTGCAGTTAATAGTATTTCCTGTCTCGGCGATGGGATTGAGGGAACAGAGGGAACGTTGTAGGAACGTTGTAGGAACGTTGTAGGAACGTTGTAATTGAGTTCAGAACAGGAGAAGGATGTGAAAATTAGTTTTACTATTTATTCCTGGGGATATTTTATTTTTGTATTGTCTTTTTTGGGGACTTTCTATTTTGAGGGTCTATCATGGGTCCCGGCAAAAGACGTACAGATGTGAGACGCACAGTTAATGTCCAAACGTCTGGACCGTGTCCGGCCTTCCCGCCTCACGTTTACACGGCAGTGTCTGTGGGGGGCTCAGGGGGGGCTACATGTCGATCCATCCAACAGTCTTGAGATGTTGGGGTCACAAGTGGGAGGTTTACCCGCCGACCATCATGTGTCACACTGAGCCGGCTGGATAAAAGGGGCGTAAAGGTTATTTTAGATGGACATTCCGGTGTGACGGTAGTGACTTCCTTCACTCCGTTGTTGTCTTCAGAGGCGTGTCCTCACCTTTAGTTACAGGTGGACTGATCCTGATCTGAAGTGCCGTTTGTTTGGTGTCCTCCATCTGAAGATTGTTACAGTCCTTGAGTTCCTTACACGACATTCCTGAGCGGGCTTTCATCCTCAGGAAGAACCTGTTGGTTTTTTTAAGGGAACCGGAATGTTGCCCTGGAGAAATTCCTCCTCTGGGATGACACCAACGTTACACCTGTCATCGTCTTCTTTGTTGGACCGTGGTCTTCTGTCCAGATGATGGCAGGGGTAGCCACTGGTTCAGGATGAAGGTTTGATCAGGCTTTCATCCTCCTCGTGTTCACAGCACGGCCCATATAGGGCAAGTTGTTTCCCACTCCTTCATCACCTTCATCAAAGGTCATTAGCCATGATGGAGAAAAGTAAAAAAAAAACAACCTGGGGCCCAGATTTCTTGGCAAAAATGTTGGACTTTAGCTAAAAGAACTACTTCAGAAGAAAGTATTTAGAGTATTTATTTGAAGCACTTTTAGAGATTTATGCTAATTACTCAGTAAACGGTTTAATGATACTCGGGCGCCCATGACCCCGTCGCTCTCTCACCAGATGTCCCTCCTTGGAGTGCTGCAGACCATTTATGCAGATGGTGCTGGTTTGAGTCCCTCAGATCCTTATACTCCATTTCTACCTTCTTCAGCACGTAAAGTTCACGCTGCTGAGATAATCAAGGTGTGTTTCACCTGGTTTGTCAGTGGTCATAATGTTATGGCTGACCGCTATACAGTCAGTGGTCTTTGATGACCCTGTTTCAACAGAACTTACAGAACACAGAACTCTAAATCTGGACTTTTAATAGTCCGGATCTTTCTATTCTGACCACAGACTCAGAATTATTGAATTATTATTTTTTTTAAATAATTTTACAAACTCGTTTGTTTGTTTTGAAGGAGATTCAAGTTTTCCTCTTCTGCGGTCGGGGACAAAACAGCAACAAAACTGTTGAGACACGAGTTGGTTCTGATGAGGAATGTGTTTTTATGATCCTCAGTGACGTCTCTGAACTCATTCCTTAACTCTGCAGAGGTTCTGCAGAGGTTCTGCAGAAACCTCTGGTTCTCAGGTGGGACCGATGGTTTTTTAGGCTCATCAGGTTGAAGCGTTCCTCGGGTCCGAAGTGTCTCCTTCTGCTGAAAGTGTCTGTCGGGTCCGCTCCATCGGAGCTGTTAGAAATTCCATCGTGGGCTTGTGTTCCTGTCTGAGCCCGGAGAGGCGGTCCGGTCCGGACCCGTCCACATTCTATCTTTTCACGAAAGACGCCTGCCTCAACCTGAGCGCCGACTGGAACGCCACGGAAACGTCTGCGGGCGTCGACCAAAGAACAGACCGACAGGATAAGATCTCATTATGAACACTCCCTCGTCATCCTCGTCATCCTCGTCTTCATCGTTTTTGCACAAAGTAGCGTGAAGAGAAGTGGCGAGATGAACGGTGTGAAAGCGGCGAGCTCATAGACGATGATGAAGATGCATGAATGCTTTGGTGAGGAAGCAGCTTCCTGCTGCAAGGACACGGCTCAGTGTGTGTGTGTGTGTGTCAGTGTGTGTGTCAGTGTGTGTGTGTGTGTGTGTGTGTGTGTGTGTGTGTCTGTGTCTGTCTGTGTGTGTGTGTGTGTGTGTGTCAGTTATAAAACAGCAATAAAATCTCAATGCCATGTTCTCTCCTGTCCTTCGCCGCTGCATTGGAAGAATCATTCCTGTCGTGTGTGTGTGTGTGTTTGGCGTTGCCACCATCACCACCACTGTTATGTAGCCCCCCACCCCCCACCCCCTCCTCCTCCTTGCTTCCATCCGTCCCTCCTTTTCATTCTGCAGTTGCCATGGCGACGCACCAAGAGGCTCCACCATGTGCCCGCGCCTGTGACCGCAAATATGAAACAGCTGACAAGCTCCGGCTTTAACTCGCTGTCTTAATTTAGCTTTTGATGGGGTTGTGGAGTGACGCCGGTTTGAGACGCGTTTGGCGAGCTCCTGGCTCGCCCGCCAGCCTCACAGAGGCGTCATCGGAGCGGCGAGCGCTCTTAAGATGAAGAATGTAGATAAGGGAATTAAAAATGTCGGTTCTTTTCCTCGTGTGAAGGCCAGCGCTGGATTATCACATCCGACGTTGTTTAGCACGTACGCCAATCATCCATAACATTATAAACCCCATGACACGTGACGTCGGAACAACATTAAATAACTGGTTACCGTGGCAACGGTCAGTGAGTGGATCCGAGAGACAATATAGACAAACATGTGACGATCCGACTTCTGGATCAGACGGTACCGCCTTAAAATAAGACTACCTTTATGAAGGACTTATAATTAGTTAATAATTAGGCTGTAAACACTTTATAAGTCATTAGTTAACATTTATAAACGGCTTATAACAAAGCTCTCAATTTATCAATGCGGGTCACCATTTGGCAATAGCAAGTTAGCAGTACAAATAAGTGGGCTCACTATTGGGCAAGCCTCATCTTTATCCCCTAACCCGGAGAAGACAATACAAGCTATGACAGAAGATCAGCCGATGCTACGTCTGCTAAGAACAGAGCGATGGCATCCATTTATCAGAATCTGAGGATGCCTACATGTCAAATACACTCAATATAACGGACGAACCGTATTAAGGATGACTAGAGCGCTGGAGAACGGGTCATCGCTGTTTGACCTCACTCACTTTTTTATCCTTCTTATTGAATCCAAACGTCTACAAAACTTTAGACGTTGGCGTCGGCGGCGTCGGTGGCGTGGGACTAGTTTTATGAACTTTAATTTACAGAAAAAAAGGATAAACAGACTGGATTGGTTTCAGTTTTAGTAAACATGCTGCAATGATTTTCTGTCTTCTGAAAGGAAAAAAACTGCTTTGAGTCTCTCGCTGACGTCATATTTAGCAGCAGAGCTTCACTCAACCTTTTAATAACTTTAAAAGTGGGCAGTCGTGAAGCATTTTGATCATTCAATCAGTCGGCGTGTCAATCTAAAGACTCGGATCTTCTCTGATTTGTCTGGGTGAAGCTTTACATCGCTAGTTGTAATGTTTTGGCTGACTAGTGCAAACCTGCAACCACCAGCGCCATGTGGCCGATATGAAAGGGATCCAGTGAGACCTGAGTGACACGTTTGAGCAACTTTACAAATGTCAACATGTCGTTCATATTTGAGTGCAGAAGGAGAGACGACTCATGATCCCATCACGTTAAAAGGGAGTTTCATGAGGTTCCTCTGCAGCGACGGCCCGTCTGACCCGATGCCAGAACAGGAAGCTGGAAGCAGGTTCCGATGTTGGTCATCAATCAGTCTGTGGTTGTGAGTCACAGCGAGAAGTGAAGCTGTCGGGCTCTGAGGTGGACCTCCAGGTAAAGGTACTACTAGGTGACCTGACCTCCATCCACTCTTTTCTCCACAGGCCTGACACCCAGCAGAAAGCCCCCGTGAGCGCCCCTCCCCCTCCTCCACCCCCACCGCCTCCCCCTGAGCCAGCAGGGCCCCCAGAGCCAGAGGAGGAGATCCTGGGCTCCGACGATGAGGAGCAGGAAGACCCGGCGGACTACTGCAAAGGTCAGACAGCACCGCACGCTCTTCTTATCTGAGCCCAACAATGGCCTCTCTCTCTCTCTCTCTCTCTCTCTCTCTCTCTCTCTACCCCTCTCTCTCTCTCTCTCTTTCTCTCTCTCTGGTGTTGTTCAGCCGTCAGCGTGGCGAACCTGATGGTTCCGGCCTTGGAATGTTGTTTCTGCAGAAGGGGGCGGCGGCTTCAGAGCCTGACTTGGCTCCAGATCAAAACGTTACACCTACTCTGTAAACACTGTAGAACTTAATCATTCAATATCTGCAGAAACACACGAGACGCTTTAAAGGAGCAGTTCACCCAAAGAGGAAAACACCAGTCATTGTTGACTCAATCCCTCTCAGCCAATCCTCTTCTCTCTCCATCATGGACTTAATGGAAACTAAAGAGAAGCTCTCAAGCTCTGCATCCACTTTTTAAATTCAGGATCTTTAATCCAAAAACGAATGATTCATCGTTTGTCACTGCTCTGCTGTTGAGACGGCATGAGAGCAGCAGAGAGGATTGTTCTGTAAATACTGTAAAATGTTACATGGCAACGTTTATCTAACCCTTCACGATGAAATACTGTGTAGCAGGCTTGATTCATTTAAAACAATAAATAAAATTAGTTTGCCTAAAATATTAAAGACACACATATTAATCAATAAACACGCCTTTCTGCACGACATAAGCAAATAAAACAAAACCCAGATATTCAGTGAATTCACAAAAACATCCAAGCCAGCAATGAGAATGGAAGTGTGTGTGTTTGCGTGTGTGTTCGTGTGTGTGTTTGCGTGTGTATGTGTGCGTGTGACCCACAGACTTCAGTCCGTTCCGGTAAAGGTTTGTTTCAGTCTTTCCCAACAACCCCAAAATCCGACAGTCTAATCCAAGAGCATTCAGCACAAAACATCCGCTCCGGGTTTTACCACGGATCCTCTCACAACCATACCAGGAAGTTCTTTCAGCACAGTTCATAAACAAATCAAATGTATAAATACAAAATCTGCCTTTGAAGCCAAACCGACCCACAACTCCAGGAAAAGAATCATGACTGACGGTGATGTCATGGGATTCTGGCTCGTTACACTTCTTTTGAAAATGTGCGCCATGGAGATTTACCTCCTGTTGTTTTGTGTGTATTTTGGATAACTTGTTGCATTTAATGCGACTGATTCGCTGCTGGTTTGGCCAGAACTCTTATAAGGCGATTTTTTAAATCACAATATGACATCCTGGTTGAATAAAGCTTAAATAAAAACATCAAATGTAAAATGATGGCTAACCCACTGGGTCAGAGCATCTCCAGAACTGCAGGTCTTGTTGTTCCTGGTCCGCAGTGTTTAGAACCTACCAAAGTTGTGTAAGGAAGGTTAAAGGGTGAACCCGTGACGGGTCGTGGGGAGTGAGGTTAACCCATGTTGTCTGATACCACAGAAGAGCTACTGCGGCACCAACGGATGAAAACCTGACGCTGGTTCTGGCAGAAAGGTGAGAGAACATACAGTGACGTCACAGACGAGGACTTCTATAATATTAGGCAGGTGGTTATAATGTTATGGCTGGAAGAGTGGATTACTCTTATATAGCCTAAATGGATTAATACTTCCTCACACACACACCCAGGCAGGTGTTTCTAGCTGAAAATGATTATTTTTCTGCTTTGAGCAGCTCAGTAGAAGGAAAGGAATGAAGGGAAGGAGTGAAGGGAAGGAATGAAGGGAAGGAATGAAGGAAAGGAATGAAGGAAAGGAATGAAGGAAAGGAATGAAGGGAAGGAATGAAGGAAAGGAATGAAGGAATGGGAGTGACGGTTCCAATCCCACTAGGAACTTTGTTTTCACAATGACATAACGTCAGAACCTTTCTCAGGTGCTCAGTCCTTCCAGGAGAGACGTGAGTTTGAAGGGTGGTGGTCTCGGTGGCTCCACTCCTCCAGACCCGCCACAGATACTGGTCCAGGTTTTCACAACGGTCTTGGGGGGGGGAGGCGTCGTCTTCATCGGATTCTTCTTGATTAAACCGCCACACTCTGTCATTTTCTCTACGTATGACCCTCCTGCCGCTCTGCCGCTCTCCGTCCTCCACTAATGGATTTCACGTCACTGACAGACGCCCGTAACCCTCATCTCTCTCTCTCTCTCTCTCTCGCTCTCTCTCTCGCTCTCTCTCTCTCAGGAGGATACCATCCGGTGAAGATCGGGGATTTGTTCAACGGGAGGTACCACGTGATCAGGAAGTTGGGATGGGGTCACTTCTCCACCGTATGGCTCTGCTGGGACATACAGTGAGTCTCTCACACACACACACACACACACACACACACACACTCATCTAGATCCATGTTGGTTCTGTGTTCATGTAACAACCAGGGTGGATGGATCTCGGTGTCGTCAGTGCAGTCTCACCTTCCACTGACACACACTCACACACACACACACACACACACACACGCACACGTTAACTTGTGTCACTGGTGTTAATTACACTAATGGTGGTTTTGAATCCACCATTAGTGTAATTAACCCCCCCCCCCCTCTCATCACTCTGTACCCCTTTCCCACAGAGCTTGTTCCAGGGCTAGTTAGCACCAGTTCTTTGCGTTTCGACAGCCAAAGCACCAGCTCCTGGCTCTCAAGCTGTTCTTTATCTTCAAAATTGTCAGGTCCTGAATTCTCAACCGCAGATCTGATTTGGTCCAAATTTGGTGGATTTGAATCGACTTAAACATCTGACTCTAGTAGTTCACATTTTACCCACTAGTTTATTTATGTAATAAATCACTGTGTGTGTGTGTGTGTGTGTGTTTGTTACAGAGTGAAGAACTTCGTGGCGATGAAGGTGGTGAAGAGCGCCCAGCACTACACAGAGACGGCGCTGGATGAGATCAAACTGCTGAGATGTGTAAGAATCGGATCTTCTTTTTTTACTTCCTGTCGAACCATCCCTCCATCACCTCATCCTCACTCACCTGTCGGGAATCTCCTCTTCCTCTCCTTCTGTCCCTCGTTACAGCTGGAGGAAGCGGGTTTATGACATAAACGTAAAATGGGTCTCAAACCAACAACCAGGAAGTATCTTACAGAATCTAGTCTTACGAGACATCGTGAATCCTTTCTGGATAACTCCTGATAAAACCAGGAACACGGACTGAAGGAGTGGGACTTTGACAGGACCGGGTCGCAGAGACGGAACCGTTTACAGACATTCTGACTTTTGTTTCATGTGAACGCTTCTCCTTTAAGAAAAAAAACTAGTAGCCGTTAGCAGCTAGTAGCCGTTAGCAGCTCCTCCAGAGAAGAAGATAACCAGGCATAAATGTCTGCGGAGAGGTCCGTCCAATCAGACGCTGTCGTCAGCCGCCGCCATACAGGGAAGATAAAACGATCGTTTTTGCCGTTTTATTAAGTTGTTTTTTAAAATGCTGCTTGATCCCAGTTTTATGTCATAAACTCACGTCCGTTCCTCCAGCGGCGCGTGACTTAGTTTTGAGATTAACTTAAATTAACAAACGCTGAGTCGCCCCCCAACCCCACCCCCAACTGAACAATCTCAATCTCTGTTACCTTCAGGCCTCTCATTTCCTCCTCCTCTTCTTCGTCTTCCATCATCACTCTTTCTTTATGTTTATGCACCACTACTTCCTGTCTCATTGTCTTTGTTGTGCTCCAGGTGAGGGAGAGTGACCCCGGCGACCCCAACAAGGACATGGTGGTTCAGCTGATCGATGACTTCAAAATCTCTGGAGTCAACGGCATACGTATCCCCATCAGGAGTGTGTGCGTGTTTATGTTTGTATGTGAGAGAGTGTGTGTGTGTGTGTGTGTGTGAGTGTGTCTGTTTATGTGTGTGTGTGAGAGAGTGTGTGTGTGTGTGTGTGAGTGTGTGTGTTTATGTGTGTATGTGAGAGAGTGTTTGTGTGTGGATGTGTGTGTGTGTGTGTATGTGAGAGAGTGTTTGTGTGTGTATGTGTGTATGTGAGAGAGTGTGTGTGTGTGCGTGTGTGTGTATGTGTGTGAGTGTATGACAGAGTGTGTGTGTGCGTGGATGTGTGTCTGCGTGTGTGTGTGTATGTGTATGAGAGAGTGTGTGTGTGTGTGTGTGTTTATGTGTGTATGTGTGTGAGTGTATGAGAGAGTGTGTGCGTGTGTGGATGTGTGTTTGGGTCTGTGTGTGTGTGAATATGTGAGTGTGTGTGTATGGGGTGTGTGCTTGATTACGATAGCGTGTGACGGGGATGTGATGATGTCAGACCTTGACTGTCCGGCTCAGATGTGTGTATGGTCTTCGAGGTCCTCGGTCACCACCTGCTGAAGTGGATCATTAAATCCAACTACCAAGGTCTGCCGCTGCAGTGTGTGAAGAGCATCATCAGACAGGTGAGGACACACACTCACAGAACACACGCACAGAACACACGCACAGAACACACGCACAGAACACACACACAGAACACACACACAGAACACAAGTCCAAATCGTCCTGATCGTCCCCCGCAGCAGATTCGTCCACCCTGATGCCAGCCGCACGCCAGTCTGCAACCCAGTTACAAGCCCCTCCTCCACCTGACGGGATGGACCGGCTGCGTCTTTACTCCACCCCTCCGTTCGGTATAAATATAGTGGAGGCTCTGTGGGAGGTTCTGAGTCGGCCCGCCTCAGACACAGCAGCGGATGTAGTACCAGAGACATTTTTGAAGAAATATTGGCTGATAAATGTGTTAAGCTGAGAATTTAGCTGAGAAATGTCATTTTGACTATATTTGACTGATATTAGGACGTGTGATGTCTCAGAACGATCATGTGACGCAAACGTCATCATTTCATGTGCGTTTAACTTTCCGTAAGTCTCATAAAAGTGACGATGTTCCAGATTTAAGATCATCGCGTTCTTGAAATACAATTACAAAGTGAAATTTAAGCATTTAGAACTTAAAATGTCATTAAATAAAAATAAATAAAAACATTTAAAAGAGAACGCTCGTCATGGCGGCGCTGCTGCGAGGGGAAACCACACAGTAGTCGATGGCGAGACATCCTTTAGCGTGCTCCTACGCGTGAAAACCAAAACAGGAAGCTGAACATGAAGAAGGAAAGAAACCCGTTTTCACAGCAGTACTTGGTTCTGCTCCTACAGAGCGGGCCATTATGCACTTCATACTTCAGAACCATCTCAACACCTGCAGGAGTTTTTTTCCCCTCAGCCGCCTGATGAGCTCGTAAAGCCGCCGCCGACCCTCGCCACCTGAAGCCTTATATAAATGAGACTGTTCCTCTGGGGAGGAACGGCAGAACCAGAAAGTGGACCATCAGCATCTCCAGCTCCAGATGACAGACTGTGTTTGTGTTCTGGTACGCAGGTGCTGCAGGGTCTGGATTACCTCCACAGCAAATGTAAGATCATCCACACCGACATCAAACCGGAGAACATCCTCATGTGTGTGGACGACGCCTTCGTGAGGCGTATGGCCATGGAGGCGACTGAGTGGCAGAAGGCTGGAGCCCCGCCTCCGTCCGGATCAGCAGGTAGACACAAAAACACGCGCTCCTCCATGGATGACACAGATGAACACCTTCAAACACAATTTTAACTCAGAGTAAAACTGCTTCACCAGGAGCGGGAAACTAAAACAACAGAAAACTGTTAGCTTAGCATAAAGACTGTAAACCGCTAGCCGAGTAGCTTCTGATTTGTAATTAGTCGTTGAAGTCACAGATGGAGGAGGCGTCAACATGTCGCTACTTTAAGCTCATAAGTCCACACAGAATCCCAACGTCAAAAGGCTTCTAGCATTATGCAAATTCTTCATCCAACTGTCATAACTCAAATCCCTCCACTCGTGTGAAAACACGACTAATTCACGCCACCATCAGTGTGAACGCAGCATTTGAGCGGTTGCTAGGGCGATTCCTGCTTCTAGGTTTGTCGACACAGTCTTTCATGCTAAGCTAAGCTAACCAGCTGCTAGCCATGGCGTCTTTTTGCATACATGGAGACTGAAGACGAGTTGATCCAACCACTCAGATCTCACAAAGAAAGACTTTCTTCTTATTTCCTGAAACAGTAAAAAAAAAGGTTGTTTTTTCTCCCCTCATCTCTGCCAGCGAGTTCATTTGCTTTTATTCGACGAGGCTCGGTGAAATGGAAAGAAAAAGAACTCGGCTCCGCGAAAAAACCCAGCAGGAAGTTCCGTCTGTAGGTTTCGTATTTTATTCATGCGTAAAAAAACGTTAGATGTTGGAGGAAGGGCGGTTACAGCAGACGTGATGGAAGGATGAAGGGATCCATGGAGGAGCCTTTCCTGCCTCTCTGGTGTTTCTCGCCGCTTCATCTTCATCTTCTGTCACCAAATACTTCCACTGAAGTCGTTAAAAAAAAACCTTGTTCCCCAACCTCCGCATGAACCCTGTCCTCCCGCTGAACTCAGGCGCTAGCTGTGGATCGCTTGCATCAGCCGGAGGAAACGGTTTGAGCCTCGGGGCGACAATCCAGCCGCTTACGTTTCAATTATAGCCCAACACAGAGGAGGAGGAGGAGGAGGAGGAGGGGGAGGAGTCACAGTGACGGAATGTGAAGCGACTTAATTGGTGTCAAATCTGGACTTTGTTGCTAAGTGACACATTTTTTCATGTTTCTGAAGGACGATATGAACATAATCACATCCTTTGATGTTTTAACACCTTCATCAGATGTCAGACCAGAATCAATCCTGAATCTAGTTTTTGTTTCTCTGTAAACTGGTAATGTTAAGAGATTATTATCTACGGAAAATACTGACCCACTGACTGAAGGTCCTGACATCTGATGGACGTGGGGTAAACATTTCTTCCTGGACAGAGGTAAAGTTGTTTCTACCTCCTACATTCTGAGGTGGTCCAGGTGAGACGGTACCGTCTTCATTCTCAGAAGTTATTTTTATGGATCTGGGACGAGCGAATCCGTCTGTGGGAGTTTGGAAGATCTTTTTCTTGCTTTGTTTGAGAGTGGATCAGGAAGAACGGAGTCTCCTCTCCAGAGAAGACGGCATGAACCCGTCTCCATGTTTGACCCCACTGACTCTCATGTTTCTCTCTCTGTCTGTCAGTTAGTACCGCCCCCCAGATCAAACCGGTGAGTACAACAGATGTGAGTATGAGATGAGAGACGCACACACACACACACACGCACGCACGCACGCATGTACACACACACACACACACACACACACACACACACACACACATCAACACACACATCAACACACACACACATTAACACACACACGTACACACACACACACGTACACAAACACACACACATCAACACACAAACACATAAACACACACATCAACACACACAAACATAAACACACACACGTACACAAAAATACACACACACACACACACACATCAACACACACACATAGACACACATAAACACACACACACACACACACACACACACACACACACACACACACACACACACACATTTATATATTAGATAGAATGTAATAAAACTCATCCAGGAAACCTCCTTTGGGTTCTGGGTTCTGGGTTTGGTTTGTTGACAGAGGATAAATGTCCTCCAGAGTGAAATCAGGTTCAATCTGAGTCTCAACCTGTCAATCTATGAACGTGACAGATGATTGACAGCTCAGCTTCAGGCTCAGGAGGAGGAGTCGGGAACAAACTCAGGCTTCCTTGAAGTAAACCTGCCAGCTAGCAGGTTAGCTCCACTGAGTCTGTCACCATAGTAACTGAATCAGAGCTTAACTTATCCTGCTTCCTGGAACGGAAAACCCAGAGTTTCCCTCATCTCAGGTTTAACCAACTCAGAGTTTCAACTAAACCTGCTTCCCGAATCCCCACC